>JADLZL010000213.1:0-66067 GCA_015844335.1 Chrysopogon serrulatus | reverse complement strand
GCTGCTCCGTCCGTCCAATTGGGGCTTCAGGCAGCGGATATCCGCCACGGTAGCATCCCTCCCACTGCCACCGCCGCTCCCGTCGTATACAGCCTTGCAAAAGAAAAACAAATCCTCCTCCCAGATCATTCTCTCGCTGCCTCCTGAACCTTCTCCTCCCTTCCCATCCTCAGCTGTTCCCACACAGCCGCGCGCTCCCTTCCTCCGGCGTCACCTCTTCTCCGGCGGGGCGCTACAGTGGCGTCCTCAAGCATCCACGTCGCTGCCCCCACGGACTACCGCGCCCAGGCCGCTCCCCCCCCTCCTGCGACGCCGCCCGATGGAAGCCCGGCGGCCCAGGCCCGGCCCCGGCACCTGCTGCGACGCAACTCCTCCCCGGCTCCTCCTCACCAAGGAGGTCGAGCTCCAAGGGGCGTGGCGCGGGCTACTGCGTGTGGCCTCGGCGGGGCGCGGCAGCCGTCGACTTCGAGGCGAGCATGGAGGCCGGCGGGCGGCCGCGTGTGCGTCGCGCAAGCTTCGGGCCTTAGCGGCTTGGAAGCGGGCGGCCGCAGCCGGATGGGGAGCCCGTCCCAGCGCCTTGCCCCCGCGCTTGGCCAGCCTGCGGCGGATGGGGAGCCTGCCCCTCCCTGGGCGCCATCGCCCCCCCCGCGACCGGGTGGCGGCGCTACTGAGGAAAACTTCAGGCGGAGGCGAAGCGGAAGCCGGCTCGGCCTTGGGTCCTCCGAGGAGCAGCCCCAGCGAGGTGACCCCTTCGCTATCTCGCGCAACCCGGCCTCTGCAGCGGATGGGGAGCCCTTCGCTATCTCCGACGACCGGTGGCGGCGCCCGCCGGAGGCGCTTCAGCGGGCGGCGAGGTGGGCGGCGGGACGGAGGTCGTGGCAAAGACGCACTGCGAAGCGGGGTACGGCGCCGGGCGGAAAAAAAAAGGAGGGGCGGCGGCTCAAGGCCAAGGGAGAAACGGAGATCCCCGAAATGCGTCGATGCCGATGCTGCCCCAGCGAAATTTGCGCCCGAATGGCCACTTTTCTTAGAAGCTTGCTAATTTGTCAAGTGCTTTTGCCAAGTTGTTGGAGGAGGTTATTTGTGGTTTTGCCAAAAATCCAAATTTGCCAAGTGGTTTTTGCAAACTTGTTGGAGATGCTCTTACACTATTTTTCCATTGCTGACGCACAGTATAATGGAGGGGCTTCACAAAATTGGAAGACTGCAAGATTTGAAGATGCAGAGCTTTTTTGCTTATGATGGTGAGGTTTGATGCTGGGGACCCATGTGGGGTCCCCACTCTGCTCTATATTGGCCAGAATAAGATCCTACTTCGCCGTAGTGATATAGACAGACACACAGTAGTATGCTCTTAGAATGACAGCTTTAGCATATTATAGTATAACATACGATCTGCTCTTATTCTTACAGCTTTAGCATATTATAGTATATATAACGTCTGCATGTAAAACTAAAAGTTAGTACTTACAGTTTATATAGAAAATTAACGTTTCCACTGCTTGAGTGTTTTTTTTCTTTCGTTGTTTCTTTCTTTTCTTTTCTCCCTTTCATTAAAGAAAAGTAGTATGCCAGGTTTGCCTGGCAGCCAGCAAAACTGGTGACTACTGGTTTTCAATTAACCAGCTGTTGCAGGTGTCTGTCATGGCCCATGTTTGTGCCCAGCTGGAATTGTTCGACATGCTGTTTCAGTCAACCAGATGTTTCCTACTTCGGATGTGGCCCATGTTTGTGCCCTGTTTGGGCCCATGTTTGTGCCCTGTTTGGGACGGCGTACTTGTTTCTCGTTGTATGCTCAGCCTTGGCAACATCTCCAGGTTTTTAAAGTGGGAGTGAAAATTGCTTCATTGGCTGCTTGCTTCTGTATGGCTGTACAGCCCTGCCAACATGAGATAAAATTGCTTCATTGCCTGCTTGCTTCTGTCTGGCTGTACAGCCCTGGCAACATCTGAGATTGGGAAGGAACTTTCTTTCAAATGTCGTAATTGTAACATCCTTCGTTGGAATGTGAAAGGGCTCAATGACGGGGGTGAGACAGGATACAGCCTCCACCATAGTGTGTCTACAAAAGACCAAACTGCAAGTGTTAAAATAAAAATTTTGAAAGCCGCACCAATGGTCAATGCAGATGGTGGTCATTTAGAGTGTGGCATAAAAAAAGTAGGGAGTTATTTGACTAGAACTTAAGTGCACTTTACTTAGGACCAAATCTGCAGGCATACAGCCACTGAGGTCAACAAGATGTTCTACACAAAATCTTTATCCTTCTTATTGAGTAAAAGCATGAATAACTTGAACAGTAAATGCCTAACATAGAGTAGATTGAAACCATTACATTGCTGCCTTAGTGATCAACGAGGCATCTTCACCAGATCTCCTGTTTAAACATTCCGTACCCAAACGGTAGCCCCCAGATACTCCTGAAACAGTCCTCTGTCCTTTCTTTAGGGTGCAAACGGCAATCGACAATACCTCCATATAAAAGCAGCAAACCTCAAACAAAAAGAACAATTAACATATCCAGGGTGAGCATTACCTTTGTTATCAACTCGGAAATGGCAGGATCCGCTCTTAGGAAGGGCCCGAAGGCTGCGTCTGAGGGGTCTCTGGAACAATGTCAGAAATGAACTTGATCAGCGAACAGAGCCCGCCCAGGAAGTTGTGGTCAATCACCCCATCACCCACGGCCACATGCGCAAAGTCCACCAGCTTCACCCTCACCCCACCCCCACCTCCGCTTGCTGCGACTACACTAGCATCATAGCCCAGAAGAATCGACGCCGAGTAGAAGTGGAACAGAGTCTGCTCCTCGAACCACGCCTTTGTTAACGTAAATACATATGTAACTAATGTAACTAGAAGAATTCCCCACGCGTTGCTATGGAATTTAGAGAAAAAATTGCAATGTGAAGGATAATACTAATGAGAGATTATTTTGTCAAACTTTTTGAAAAATATGAGGTAAACAAAAATTACCATAGCCTTTGATAGATAGGTTTCTCCTTAGTTGTAGTGCACATGCCAATTTGACACTTAAATATAACATTAAAAATCTGACAATATTCTTCAAAGCATGGACAAAATGATTTAGTATGTTTTTGAAGAAATGTTGCAATAAACAATAGGACTTTGTATCTTAAATATTATTTTGGATAACATAGTCCTTGAATACTCAAACTACACAATCAAATCATTGCTTTTTATTATACTAGGTAGCATGTCCGTACGTTGTTACGGGACAACTAAACTTTTTTTTACTAAAAACACAAATATCGCATGATAAAATAATAATACTATAAAATTAAATACCAATGTTGAAGTGACATTTAATCCAAAAAGCAAAATTCATATAGTTATGAAGAGCGCAACATCAACCATGCAAACCTTTCCATGCTGTGGCTAATATGTTTTATGTTGGCTGGAAAAAAATCTCTAATATCCATTTCTTCCGTGCACCCAATAAATCTCCATAATGTTTTATATGTTCCGGCTTCAGTTTGAAAACTATATGTGCAAAGAAGCAACTAAAACAATATGCAGGTACTATAATTTAAAGTTTATGCTTGTGTGAAGTTTATACTTCTGTGTTAGCATGTGAGTGTCATTTCTTTGTACGATTGCTGCACTTCACCGGGTTACATTGGCAAGTGGGTTCCCTGGTACTCATGATACACTTGCAATTCCAGACCCTTGCGGCACTTCACCAGGTACAAAAATCAGAAACTGTCATGTGGGGCCGCTTACACACGTCAGCGGGCGGGCCGGGACGTCAGGAGAGCAGCGGCGCGCCTTCGGCAGAGGGCGCTGGGCGCTGGGCGCCCAGGCTAGGCCGAGTCGGCCTGAGTTAGGAGATTAGTTTCCTTTCCTTGCAAGATTAGATTAGTTCCCTAGTTGGTTGGTCAATAGACTATTTATATTGTACTTCGGATAGACATGGAATTAAGCAAGTTTATTATCTCCAATCTATCTCTTGTTCTCATCTAAGCCTGCGGAAGAGGGGCATAACCTCGCCGGAGAAGGCGGCCCGGCGGCTCGAGCTCCGTAGCAGCGGTCCAGCAAGTCGGGGGTTTGACGCCCTTGACAACCTGGTATCAAGGTCTCGACGATCCTCGCCCACCCGCTCCACCTACTCGTCCACCGCCGCCGCCGCTGCAGCCCACCACCAGTCGCCGCCGCCATCTCCAACTTCCGCCTCTTCCTCAATTCTCCACGCCACCACGATGAGTGAACCCATGATGGCTGACTTGCTGGAATCGATCAAGTCTCTCACCACGGAGGTCACAGCCATGAAGGCAGACATGGCGGCCATGAAGGAGAAGTCGGCCTCGTCGTCGGACAATGACGGCGGCCGCCGCCCGGAGGGACTGCGCGATCAGGATTATCATCCCAAGCACAAGAAGTGGGACTTTCCCCGCTTCGACGGCACAACGGATCCGCTGCTCTTCCTCAACAAGTGAGAATCTTATTTTCGCCAACATCGGACCATGGTGGAGGAGCGTGTGTGGATGGCTTCTTACCATCTGGATGATGTCGCCGCAAACTGTGGTATACGCCGTTTGCGATCCCCCAGACGACGCCGCCGGGGGGCGTTTCAAAGAGCTCGAACTGCGGTTTGGGCCTCCCCTCGGATCGGCGCCGCTGTTCGAGCTCACGGTGCCGCCCTTGGGGGACTGTGGAGGAATACGCCAATCGATTCCGGGCCCTCCTTCCCGAGGCCGGCCCCGGATGAGGAGCAGCCAGGTGCGACTTTCACTAGGGGGACTTCTTCCGCCCCTTAGCCACGCCGTCCGCATCCACAACCGGAGGCTCGGCTGCGGCCATGAGTTTGGCACGCCAAGTGGAGGCGATGGAGAAAAGGCGGCCCGGCGCCGCCACCTCGCTAGGGATCGCGGGGGATCCTCCTGCGCCCGCGCCTCGGCCTTCTCCCCCGGCGACCCGGCCCCCCCAGCTGCACTGCGCCCGGCGGCCGCCCAGCGGGGGGGGGCGGCGAGGCACCAGCGCCGCGACACGGATGAGATGGCGAGCGGCGGCGTCTAGGTACGTGTTTCAATTGCAATGAAAAGTATACCCATGGCCATAACAGATTTTTGCGGCGCCTCTTCTTCCTCAACGGCGTGAAATCGGCGACACCGGGGTTGACCCGCCGCTGCCACGGGTGACGAGGGGGACGGGGAGGCCCGGTGTTCTCCCTTCAAGCCGTGGCGGGGGGTGGCGATCGGCAGAACCTTGCAGCTCCGGTATACGTGGGCGTGGCGCCCCTCATCGCCCTCCCTCGACACGGTTCCACGCGGCTTCATCGGGGGAGGCGGCTGCCCACGGGGCCGGGCTGCCGGATCGAGCCCCGGCAGCGTCGACCACCACCGTCGCCAACGGCGAAGGTGCCCTGCCGGGCGTCATCCGGCGCGCTCCGCTCACCATCGACGACCTTTCCCTACGCCGTCGATTTGTTTGTCATGCCCCTTGCGGGATATGGCGTCGTCCTGGGCATGGACTGGATGGCCGGGCTGGGGGCGTTGGTGTGGGACTTGGCCGCCGGCAAGGTTTCCTTCCGAGACGGCCCAGGCGCCACGGTGTCTTTGGGCCAGGCGTCCCGGCCCCGGGCGCCAACGGGGCTGCACCGCGGCGGCTAGCGCCTCCCTCCTCGGCGAGCTTTTGGCCGGTTTGAGGGCGTCTTCGCCGAGCCGACGGGCCTCCCTCCTCCCGCGGCCGCGACCACGGCATCACCCTCAAGCCGGGGCGCGGCCGGTGGTGGCTCACGTCCATACCGGTACCCGGCGGCCCACAAGGACGAGTTGGAGTGCCGATGCGCCTCCATCTTTGGAGCAAGGCATCATCCCCCGATGACTCGGCGTTCTCGTCACCGTGCTCCTCCAAGCCCGGGCGGCTCGTGGCGTTTCTGCGTGGACTACTGGGGGCCGAACGCGCTCACCGTGAAAGGACGCGTTTCCCATCCCGGTCGTGGATGAGCTGCTCGACGAGCTCCATGGCGCGCTTCTTCTCAAAGCTTGACTGCGTTCGGGGTACCACCGGAGGTTCGGATGCGGCCGAAGATGTGCACAAGGCGGCGTTCCGCACGCCGCGATGGCCTCTACGAGTTCCTCGTCATGCCGTGCGGCCTTTGTAACGCCCGGCGACATTCCAGTCTCTCATGAGCGATGTCCTCCGTCCGTTCTTACGCCGGTTTGTACTTGTCTTCTTTGATGACATTTTGATCTGATCAAACACAGGCGGAGCACTTGCGACACCTCCGTGTCGTCCTCTCTGGCTGGCGCGTCGGCGCTCTTAAATCAAGCGCTCCAAGTGCTCCTTCGGCACGCCCTCCGTCACGTACCTTGGCCATATCATCTCGGCGGAGGGCGTCGCCATGGACCCGTCCAAGGTCCAGGCCATCCACGACCCGGCTTTGTACCCCGGTCAGCGCGGGCGGTACGCGGCTTCCTGGGATTGGCGGGCTACTACCGGAACTTCATCCACAACTATGGCGCCATCGCTGCTCCACTCACGGCGCTGCTGAAAAAGGAAGGGTTCGCATGGACCGATGGCGCCCCGGCGGCCCGCAGCACGCAAGGCGCGATGGCGTCTACACCGGTGTTGTCGCTGCCGGACCGTCAAGCCGTTCGTGGTCGAATGTGGCGCCTCCACCTACGGGTTTGGGGCCGTGCTTTCGTCAGGGGGGCCACCCACCGGCCTTTTCAGCCAGACCCGGTGGCGCCCGTCGCCGCTCCCGGCGGCTTCGGCGTGAGCTCATCGGCTTGGTGCTTGCCGTCCGCCATTGGCGGCCGTGCACATAGGGGCGCCGTTTCATCGTCAAGACCGACCACTACAGCCTCAAGTACCTCCTCGACCAGCGGCTGGCAACCATCCCTCAGCACCATTGGGTGGGGAAGCTCCTTGGTTTTGACTTCACCGTCGAGTACAAGTCGGGCGCATCCAACACCGTCGCCCGGCGCCTTCTCGCGCCCAGCGACACCGGGAGGACACCGTGGGCGAGCTCAGCGTCGTGTCGGCCCCGGTTCGACTTCATTGCGGCTCCGACAGGGCTCAAGCAACCGACCTGCGCTGGTCTCCATCCACGGCGACATTCAGGGGACGCGGGCGCCTTTGGGCTGTTCGGGACAGCATGCTCATCTACGACGACCGCCTCTACATCCCGCCCGCCTCGCCCCTCTTGCAGGAGATCATCGCTGCTATACATGACGATGGGCATGAAGGGGTTCAGCGCCGCGATGCACCGCCTCCGTCGCGATTTCCACTTCCCCCACATGGGCGCTATGTGCGAGGACTTTGTGCGGAGCTGCGTCACCTGCCAACGCTACAAGTCTGAACATCTACTACCCGCGGGCCTTCTCATGCCGCTGCCTGTTCCTACCGTCGTCTGGGCGGATGTCGGCCTCGACTTCATCGAAGCTCTTCCTCGAGTCAACGGCAAATCAGTTAACCTCTCCGTCGTCGACCGCTTCAGCAAATCTGCCACTTCATCGCGTTGGCGCACCCGCATTACACGGCCGAGACGGTGGCGCAGGCCTTCTTCACCGACATAGTGCGCCTCCATGGCATGCCGCAGTCGATGGTGTCAGACCGTGACCCGGTGTTCACATCGACGTTCTGGCGCGAGCTGATGCGCCTCATGGGCACGAAGCTCCATATGTCTTCGGCTTTTCACCCGCAGTCGGACGGACAGACGGAGGCAGCCAACCGCGTGATTGTTATGTACTTGCGGTGCTTCACCGGTGATCGGCCTCGACAGTGGTTGCGGTGGCTTCCTTGGGCCGAGTATGTCTACAACACGGCCTACCAGTCCTCGCTGCGGGAGACGCCGTTCCGCGTGGTCTACGGCCGTGATCCCCCGACGATCCGCTCCTATGAACCGGGAGAAACACGGGTCGCTGCGGTCGCGCGCGACATGGAAGAGCGTGAGGCCTTCCTCGGGGATGTGCGCTACCGACTGGAACAGGCCCAGGCGGTGCAGAAGCGCCACTACGACGCCCACCACCGGGAGGTTCGCTACGACGTCGGAGACTGGGTGCTCCTCCGGCTTCGCCAGCGCGCTGCATCGTCGTTACCTCATGTCACCTCCGGCAAGCTCAAGCCGCGCTTCATCGGGCCATATCGGGTCCTCGAGCTCATCAACGACGTCGCAGTCCGGCTCGAGCTGCCACCGCAGGCCAAGATCCATGACGTCTTCCACGTCGGCATCCTCAAGAAGTTCGTGGGCACGCCGCCGACAGCACCGCCTCCACTGCCCGACGTCCACCACGGTGCCGTCCCGCCTCGGACCCGCACGGCGTGGAGCAAACCCGAATGGCCCGTGGCGTGCGTCGGCTCCTTGTCCATTGGCGTGGCGAACCAGCGTCTTCGGCGACATGGGAGGACCTGGAGGTGTTCCGCCCGGCCAGTATCCAGCCTTTCAGCTCGAGGGCGAGCTGGCTCTCGGGGGAGATGTCATGTGGGGCCGCACTTACACACGTCGGCGGGGCCCGGGGCGTCGGGGAGAGCCGGCGCGGCCAGGCGGGGCCAGGCTGGGCGCCCAGGCTGGGCCGAGTCGGCCTGAGTTAGGAGATTAGTTTCCTTTCCTTGCAAGATTAGATTAGTTCCCTAGTTGGTTGGTCAATAGACTATTTATATTGTACTTCGGATAGACATGGAATTAAGCAAGTTTATTATCTCCAATCTATCTCTTGTTCTCATCTAAGCCTGCGGAAGAGGGGCATAACCTCGCCAGAGAAGACGGCCGACGGCTACGAGCTCCGCAGCCGCGGTCCAGCAAGTCAGGGGTTTGACGCCCTTGACAGAAACATGATGAAAAATAGAAAATCAGAAACATGATGAAAAATAGAAAGTACTCCAAAGATCGTCCACTGTTATCAAGCAAAAAAATATTGCTCCAAAACATTGCTAAGTGCAAGTAAAATTTGAATGAGAAATAGTGGAACAAAACATAAATTTGGTGGATACAATTTCAGAAAAAATGCAAAGATGATGGAATTTAGAGGTATTGAATACTTTCTAAGGTCCATGTACAACAAGTTTTACCTTCAGTTTTTTATCTTAAAAAAACAAATCTTATTGGGTCAATAATGGAAGAGATGGAGCCAAAATGAACAGCTTGTTCAGAACCCTTCCATATAAGACTACACCCAAAACTCCCAACCAAAATTTGGAACTACATCAATTCTGCAATGACGGTAACTCTCAAACCAAAATCCACATAATTTGCTGCCATACATATTAATGAAAACTGTTGGTGAGCGACAGGGTCTTGCATGTTTTCTCTCATGATGCCCGATGCATTACTGCTTCCCTGGCCTTTAAAAAGTAAAGCAATATCAGATTATGGCATGATAAACTAAACTTTAGAGTTTTTTCTTGTTTCAAAGAAAAAAATGTAGTGTGTATATATATATATGCATGTAAGCTACAAGATTCCAGTCTAAGAAAAATAACAAGTGCCCTTGGAGATTTCTACCTTGATCTGTCGTCAGTATGAAATTCTAAATGAACAATACGTTTCTTTGATGATGTATGGCATGTTGGATATTTAGTCATTTTACACCATGCATTAATCCATAAATACGATGAGCAATATACTAGCATAAGTATCATGCAAACGGTAGTTCCATATTTGGTACTGCTACTAATTCCAATAAAACATATTATCCAGAATAAAGTAGCTACAACAGCAATAATATGAAGAAGTATACAGAGAGGTTTCAGATTATACCCAAGGGTGGCACTTCTGTTAGGATTGATCTCTCATCCTATTGGACCCAACGGCCCACTAGGGACCTTGATCCGCTCCTTGATCGGGAGAGCCCAACCCACCTATGGTTGGAGGGCCCCTGTCACGTGCGGTATATAAATAGAGGTGGGAGGCCGGGGCACAGGTCACGAGATTCACCGCCGCCACTACTCCCACCTACAAACCCTAGTCCCACTCCGATTTGAGGAGTCGCACAAGTGACGGGAAGCGCCGCCACCACTGCATCACCGCCGGCGCTTCACTGCATCACCAGATCTCCTCCAACTCCACCGACCGAGAGCAATGGCGGACTCCAGCACGGCCGCATCTAAAACCGATGGTCGGAACCCTAGTATTCTCCTCTCTCTCCCTCTGTACTGCTGCTATACTCTTGCACTGGTAGATCTAGTACTAAGGAATGTGTCTTTTACTTTTACTCTAAGTCAGTACATTCATCTAATCCCACTGGTTAGCGATTAACAACTTCCGGTACCCACGGACAGTGAACCACCGTTGGAGTCGTTACCGCGCAACATAGCAGCAATCGCGCCATAGTACGGCGCTCCCTAAAAACTTGATTTCCCGCCTACCCGAGCAGGTACGCTTGACGGGAGAAGTTCCGCTACCAGATGTCTCTGTGCGCGCAGAGACTCTGGCCGGAGATGCAGCAGAGTAGCACGAGCTCAGGGAGGTGGTGGCGGCGGCTGGAGAGGAGAGGGTTGCGGGAGGATGAACCTGGACGAGTTGGTTGGTTGGGAGTTGGAGGCTAGCGGCTAGGGTTTGCCTCTCGGCTGGGTCGAGTGACAAAAACACAGACCATCCAAGCCCACGGCGGGCGGCTCAGCTCAGCGGCGGCGGCAGCCCGCGTGTGGCTTCCCGATTCTCCTTCTCAACTTGTCTGTGTGAGCATCCCAATACTCACTATTTAAGTTGATTGCCCTCTTAGTGATTAATCCATTTGGTATTAATCACTTTTCCACCTAACACTAATTGTGGGCCTTTGAGGTTTATTGAATTATTAGATTAAATAAATGGGCTTGGCCCAATTTCTCTAACATGGCAATCTTAATAGAAATAGAACTAAACAGTACACCATGACATCGAGGTCCACATAAGCTATAAGCTGCTTCTTCAGTGTTACCACTAACAAGAGCACAATAGAAAACTATAAGAGATTCACAGAAATGACCTATGTATCACGGTTCACAAAAATGACAAGCTATTCCATGTTTAGATAAATGTGAAGAAGAAGAACACAAGGGCTGGAGAGATCAAATGCCTTTTCAGTGTGAAAAGCGCAGCACACTTGTTTTCTAGTGTTGTCATGCTACTTTGGATTAATTAGAAAGCCACCATGCATAGAAAAGAAAAAGTATGCATATGAAAGCACCGAAGTACCGAAACAAGTACCAAAAATCAAGGAGCGCAAGAATCTGAAACAAACAATAGTAGGATTTCACATCAATGTAGTTTTGAATTGTAAAAGCTAGGTTAAGCACACTGATGCTATTTTGTTGTGGGAAATACTCATTGGAAAGTAGTCAACAAATACTACTAACTATCCTGAAAAGAATATATATAGGTTAAAGTGTCCACACCTTCTAAAATCCCTGCTACGATGCCGCTCCTTTCCGGCTTTGATTTCCTTGCAAGCAATCCTGCAATGAGAACTTGAAGTCACTATAAAATTGAACTGGATAGAATCTCTACTTAAATCCGACTACAAGCTAATTTGAAGCATCCAAAAGTAGTACTGTTGCTGATATTGCTATAGATGTGCTGAAAACCAGGAGCAGGTAGCATGATGTTGCTGATATTGTAAATCTGTCATGACTTAGGCCTACGCAGAAATTAGATTTTATTTTGATGACTCAGGCCTACTTCAGAATTGGCAGTATAGTTAAAATAAGACCAAACATATTAGATATTTTCATTTGTATATAATCTTATTAATAATTAATAATAATCATAAAAAGGAACATATTATGGTAAACCCATAGAGGAAGAGAATGCGTTATGCTTATGTAAAAATTAGGGAAGACTAATTTACATTGAGTCATAAAACTATGAGTGTAGCTACAGCTGTACCGCAACAACATATGCATGTAGAGAATATTTCATCAGCTTTATTTCGTAAAGCTTCTCATCAAACTGGGCCAACAGTACACATTTTGCTTTTTTTTAGATAAAGGATAAAATATCCGGCTTCATCTATCCAAGGATAGAATCAGACCTATTATTACAAACTTCACCGCAGACAGAAAAATTCGGGCTGTAGTAAAACTTACAACCACACGCTGTAATAATGGAAACGAAAATAAGTTTATGACTAAGCAAAACCAACATGTCTTTGTGATAACCATCCATTAGAGCCGAAGAACTCCAATGCCGATGTCTCTAGGTGTTGTGCCACAGAGATCATTTGATCTTTAAGATCATCATTCCGCTGCAAGTTTGCCCATTGACGTAGCCAGTGCGTTCCGTGGAACAGTACCTGCAAAAGAGATCTTGGTCTGCATTTGTCAAAAACTACCTCATTCCTTGTTATCCAGATTGCCCAACACAATGCAGAGGCTGCTGTTAATAACAATGAATTATACTTTTTGTTTCCCAATTTTAACCAATTATGAAACAAATCATCTATATCCCTTGGAGGTAAAATTCCAAAAAGTATGTGTATAGAACGCCACAAAAATTTGGCATAAAAAAAATCAAAGAAAAGATGGTGAATTGTCTCTGTAAAATGACAAAGACAACAACACTTGTCCCCATTCCAGTTTCTCCTAGCTAAGTTATCCTTAGTGAGAATCACACCTCTTTTCAAATACCACATAAAAACCTTTATTTTTATGGGGAGCTTAGTTTGCCAAATATCTTGTGACACTCTCACACCATTGTTAATTAATGCAGCGTATATAGACTTGATCTGTAAAAATCCTGAGGCCTTTAAGCCCCATACAAACACGTCTCTTTCATGCAGTAAGTTAACCTGTTGTAAAGAAGCAACAATTCGGTGCCAGTTTGTTAAGTTCACACCCACTAAATTTCTTCGAAAAGAAATATTTAGTAAAGGGGAACTCATGACCTTAGCTACAGTGTCTTGTTTTCTTCGAACAATATTAAACAGCGCAGGAAATCTATCCTTGAGGGGTTTGTTATCCAGCCAAGTATCAACCCAAAATCTAGTTTGAGACCCATCTTTCACATTGAAATAACCCAACTCCATAAAGGTATTTTTAACATTCATTAGACTTTTCCAGAAATGCGAATCTGTTGGTTTTTTTACACAACTTCCTAAGGTCTTATCTTTAATATACTTATTTCTTAAGAGTTCTTGCCACATCCCATCTTCATTCAATAATTTAAATAGCCATTTGCTAAGCAAACATTTATTTTGAATATCTAAATTCTGAATTCCTAGACCTCTCTGGTCCTTGGGTTGGCACATCACTTCCCATTTAACTAGTCTGTATTTTCTTTTGTGTTGGTCATTTTGCCAGTAAAAACGTGACCTGAAACAATCAATTTTTTCCAACACCCCTTTCGGTAGTTCGAAAAAAGACATCATAAACATCGGTAAGCTAGAAAGCACCGAGTTTATAAGAACTAGTCGTCCGCCAACCGTAAGTAACTTGCCTTTCCAGCTACTAAGTCTTTTCTCAATTCTTTCTTCAATACTCTTCCAGTCTTTATTGTAGAGTTTTCTAAAGTGCATAGGTAAGCCTAGGTAGCGGAAGGGGTATTTGCCGATGGCGCAACCAAACAGATTCTTGAATAAAACTCTTCATGATCTTTAGCTTGTCCAAAACAAAAGATTTCACTTTTGTGGAAATTTATTTTTAAGCCAGATAGTTGCTCAAACGTAGTCAGTAGTAACTTCATGTTAACTGCTTTTTCAACATCATGGCTCATGAAAATCACTGTGTCATCCGCATACTGAAGTATGGATAAGCCATCTTGAATTAGATGGGGAATAACCCCTTCTATGCCATGTTAAGGATAACACCTTCATCCTTTAAATAGAAATCCCTACCACCAGACACATAGGTATGATGTGCAAAAATGTAAACATTACACAGGATAATGTGGGTGACTTATAAGGTGGATCAGGTACAAGCAAGAAACAACAAACTAACTACACTTGGTCGGAACATGCAGCATTTTCAGATTCTATCTCTAACTGCAAATTAGTTTCATTATTGTAGCGTAGAAAAATATCTTAGAGAATGAAAGAGAGGCGGAAATGGAAAGCACAAACTTCCCTACCGAGAGCTAGCTACCGGAGCTGGTGAGCTGCACCATAAAAAAAATGATATCAATAGTGTTTGATAATCAACCTCCAGCTAGGTATATGTGAATGAAAACTCATTTGACTACATGGAGATTCTTCTAGCAAATAAACATCAATCACTCATCAGTACGTAAATATATATGATTGCTTGGAATCACATTCAATATTAACTTGCTAATTCTTATGATTTCTTAAGAATTGAAGCAAATCCAATGAGAGTTGTCACTTAAACTATTAATAAGTACTCGGAGCAACATTCAGACCCACTGCAAGCTTCAAAGTTCCCAAATATCATTCTTGCGGAAATTTGTGTTCTTCGCCAATTATTCAATGTTATATATTTAGGCCCACTGGTTGTTTCAATATTTCGAGGTGAATATTTATTTGATCAGGTATTGATATATTTCCCCTTCCAGCAAGATAATAGAGATTAAAATTTCAAGAACAGCTCTTAGAATAATTGGCTTACCTTTTTGGAAGGGCAGATGGTTCAAGCACATTTGTTGGGAGAATTCCACCAAACACCTCCCCTATGTGCCTGCTGAACGCCCTGCAGTTAGCAATTCTTCTTTCCTTTGAGAGCCTCGGTGTAATGCTAACAGCATAAAACAAAGACCATTCAGTCTGCACATCACCAGAGGCAAAATCATCTAAGCACAACTTGAATGCATCAGAGATTCTGGAATGATAAAGTGTTAAATACCATTATGCCGATCATGGACTGGTAAAAATATCTGACAAAACAAGATGGGTTCCTGCTCTGGCCTCTTTTTAGCATATCATTCTTTCTCTTCTCCACTGCACGTGAGGAAGTCTGAATGAGATTGAGATGTCCTTGAGAATGAAGGAGATTGGCTCCAAGGTAGGGCTCTTACTGGAACGCCTATAATGAGTAGAGATGCAGCGGCACATCTCTTTCCATCATGAAGTCGCTATTGTTCTAATAACACAGAAGTTGGAGTTGGCAGATGTAGTTCTTGAGGTAAACGACCAACGTCACCTCACCGTTTGCGCTATAGTCTACCTAGTGATCCTTGTGGCTCCACATGTCCTGCAATGGGAAATTCGGATCGGAGAGATCTTTTGTCGTCAGTAAATCTGACGCCTGCAGTGTATATAGAGCCTGAAAAAATGGGATGCAGTGCAGGTAGATCGAGAGGCATTACGAGTTACGACGCAGGATTCCTGCCCGTCTGATAGCAGCTTTAGCATCTCGAACACACGAGACCGGAGGATCTCTTCAGCTCCCTCTGCGTCTTGAGCACGTCCTTGATGTATGTCATTCATGAAGCTCCTGAGCGCGACCATGGCGAGGACGCTATCCCTGCCGTGCTTGGCGGAGCGGAGCACGACCACGAATTGGCGGAGCAGGCAGACCCGGGCCGCACACCGAGGACGCCGGTGTCAGGGGGGAGAAAAAGCATGTACACGAGTGTCATGTACTAGGCTTAGTTGGGTTACAGCAAAGTGAATGCATGGGCCGGCAGAGAGGCTTTTGGCCCAAGTTAACTGAAAGGGCCAACAAAACTACAAAGGTGAAGACGGGAAGACATCGGAGGATCGAACCAGACATCGACGAAGTCGTCTTCCTCCTGAGTCCTCTGTTCTGTACCTGCCCTGTACCTGTTCTTGCTCTTCTATCCTAATTCTTGCTATTCCCAGCCTAAACTCTCTCCGATTCTCCAGAAATTGTATCAAGTTATCCTTCTATTAGTGATTGGTAGTCGAGGTTCGTGACAATTGGTATTCAGAGCCTTCAATTTAGGAACCCTAAATTTTTTTTCCCCAAATTTGTTCATCGTGCTCGACGAATTCGGGCGGACCAGTTGAGTCTTCGGCTGCCATGGCTTCATCAGCGACCTCACCACCTTCCGCCGCCGCCGCCGCCGCCGCCGACTCGCTAGCTGCCAGCATCGCCTCCCTTTCTCAGAGGATGGCGGAGTTGAGGCAGTACGCGGAGGAGAAGCTGGCCATGATGGGTCGCGCCCCTGCTCGCACAACCTCGCCTTCCGTGAACTCCGTCTCGACGACGACAGCCACGTCCGCGGCCACATCCTCGACCCCCTCGTTGACGCCGACCCCGACCGCGCCGCCCACGCCTACAGCGTCCTCGCGCGTGCCCGTGCTCCTCTTCGGTGCACCAATCGGATTCACCTCTGCTGCGACAGCTTCACCTACTCCACCAGTGACCTCGATCCCAACTGCGCCCATCACTGCAGACGCTATTGTCGCCAGGATCCACGCGAGACCCAGTCATCGCTGCGTCGCCACCATCGCTGGTGTCGCTGCTGCCAGGATCGGCATCGTCTGCAGCTCCATCCTTGTGCTCTACTTCGACCCCGCCGTTGACCACAGGGCCCAAGCGGGCATGCCGTGCCGAGCAGCCTGTGATGTCAGGAGAGGCTGTTGTACAGTTCCATCACGACCGCTTTGGCCTCCGACTGGGCCACCGACGACCTCCACGTCGGGGACGACCTCCGCGCCTTCGGTTCCAGGGGCTGGGCATGGGGCCCCGACCATGGAGGCGTGCTCTGCGACACAGGCATCACCATCCGCGTCGCCGCCGCCGCCGCCGTCAACAGCTGCCTCGACTTCGCCCGCAAAAGCACCACAATGTGCTGGGTAGGTGGCTACCACAGGGGGCTTCGGTGCATCATACTCGTCGTCGCTGGGAGCTCCGTGTCCATGTCATCGGTGGGCAGACCTGTGCCGGCGTCACTCGAGCACGGCAGGGTGCACGGCGTTGCTGTTCACCAACACCTACTGCAGAAGAAGATGCGCCCTCGATGGTCGCTGCTGCTGCCTTGAGCAGGCCAGGCGTTCGCTCCATTGATGCAGCCAAGGTGCTCGGCAAAATGTTGAGCCGCCACTCATGTACCAGCAGGGCACCGCTGCCACCAGCAAAGGCCCTAGAGCTTTGCGCAGATGTTGGAATGCTGAAAAGGTATACCAATTTCCACCCTGCCCACTTGTTTGCCAAAGGGAAGTGCTCACTATATATGCAGTTTGCGATGCTGGGATTTGGGGATCAGATCAGGCCAATTCCATGGCCATCTTTTTGTGTTGTTCATTTGCAAAAGTCACTGTCAGTAGAACTGGTTATTTCCGAAATAGAAGTGCAAGCAGTGGGTGGCTGTCAAATGAACATACAGTTCCGAGTCAGTTGCTCACAACCTGATTGGAAATGGAGTTTTGGCTGGCAAGATTATGATGGGTATTTCATATTGAGCTGCAGCTTCTCAATTGCATTTCAGATCCTTTTATTGGTGCCATTATTGGATAATGTCTATTGCTCAGTTTGTGTCCAGAATACTTGCTTAGCACCTATGCACCATTGTCTTGCAGTAAATGGGTTTGAGATGTTAGTTCTATGGTCATTTCAAAATACCATGCAGCATCAGGACTATGGAAACAAAAGGTTGATAGAGGGATGGAGTTTGTCAATAAGATGGCAGGGACGTGCTATTATCTCATTTTTCATTGGCAGCATACCAGATTGCTCCTTGAGTGTCTTTTGGAGCTGAAGCCTTGGCCACCAACTACATACATGTGTAATGCGTTGCTCCAAGTGGATAGAAAATCAGCTGACCTTTTGCAAAGGAACAGCTACACAAGCTATAACTTGCTGGAGTTTCATTTGTCAGGATCAGAGTGCTGCACTACTATTATGGCACATCCAATATTCATTTTCCTTGACGAGATGGAGCATTTTTTAGTGACCTTCATAATCCAAAAGAATGGAAACGATCTGGAGGTCAGTTTACTGAATCATCCTTGGGATCCTGCTGGTACCAACTTCATTCAGTTACCGTTGAAGGCTGGAGCAATCCTTAGTATTTCTGATGATCTGGGACGACAACCTACAGAGCTGACTGCGTTGCATGAGTGCAAGCAAGAAGTAGAGTTGCTGCTGTCCTTGACCTCGTCAATTTCAGATGTTAGAAACTGGAGTGCTGATATGGTAATCTTTCATGCAAAATCTGAAAATGCAAAGCCATTGGATCAGATGCACTTTGATAGAAGAGCTATGATCAAGTTACAGACAGATCTGGCATTTGTGGAGTATACCATGGCCTTCAAGTGTTGTATTCCTGGCTGGGCACCAACTTGCTATTGTCAGGCAGTTTCTCACATGCTACTGGAGTACGCCTATAAGGTGCAGAAACTTCCAACCAAACCAAGGCAGTCGATACTCTGCATACAAGATTTGGAAGCTCCATGGGATCCGGGAGGTTTCAAGAGCGGCTTGAGGGCAAGCCGCATTTCAAGCGGAGGGGAATATCATGTACTAGGCTTAGTTGGGTTACAGCAAAGTGAATGCATGGGCCGGCAGAGAGGCTTTTGGCCCAAGTTAACTGAAAGGGCCAACAAGACTACAAAGGTGAAGACGGGAAGACATCGGAGGATCGAACCAGACATCGACGAAGTCGTCTTCCTCCTGAGTCCTCTGTTCTGTACCTGCCCTGTACCTGTTCTTGCTCTTCTATCCTAATTCTTGCTATTCCCAGCCTAAACTCTCTCCGATTCTCCAGAAATTGTATCAAGTTATCCTTCTATTAGTGATTGGTAGTCGAGGTTCGTGACAACGAGCCAGGTGAGCAGAGGCTCCTTAGAGTGGGCCTCGATTCCTCGAACAACGGGTCACCAGCCCGAACTCGTGACTCAGCACCGCGTACGCCATCTTCCTCTCCCACTGTGACGCCGCATTCCCTTCCTGCGAGATTCAGAGTTCTCCAGTCATGGCGAGCGTCTTTGTGAGCGCGAGAATCCAATGGCGTGGACCCGGCGGCGGCCTGCGCGCGGCCTCGCCGGTCGGTGATGGCGTCACAGCATTTGGAATGAGAAGAGTCCGAGATGGATATGCAAGAGAGAGGAGGGCGACAGGAAAAAAAAGAGGAACCTTCGTGCTGTCCTTGCTCGGGTGAGGTCTCCGGCGGCGCTCCCGTCCGTAGCGGCGAAGGTGGAAGATGTCGCGCGCCGGCTTATGGCTTCACGGCTTCACAACGGGAGTGTTGCGGCGTCGCGTGTGGTGTGTCCGGCGGCGGGCGACGACAACAGCGGCAGGTGGTGGCGAGGGATCGCAGGGGGCACGATGGTGATGAGGACGAGATAGCGGCGAGAGATCGCACTGGGCACGGAGCGGCCTATGCTGGTGACACGAGGGGCGCATGTGGGCTGAGGGATCAGGGGCGACGGATCGCGCGATGATTGAAAGAAGGACGTGACCGTGATCTGAAGGCGCTGGCAGGCGCAAGAAGACTTCCGGGGTTTCCTTCCAGTGATTAAGCTGATTGTGCGGTTAATACGACGTCTTTTTCTTTCCTTTCGCAGGTGGCAGAACGACGGGGGCCGGGATAGTTAGCACATGAAGGTAAATTTCAGACTCTTGTTCTTTTTATTTGTAGAGACTAGGTAGCGTGCCCGTGCGTTGCTACGGAACAACTAAACTGTTGTATAAAAAACTTAGATCGCACGATAAAATAACAATACTGTATAATTAAATATCAATATTGAAATAACATTTAATCTAAAAGATAAAATTCATGAAATTAACTATCACATAGTACGCGACGCCACAGCCTCACCAACTGTACTAACTCTACTGTATTGACCTTTCCGTGCATTGCAGTAGGAACAAAGATTGTGTCAAGACGAGCGTGTTATACACCATTAAAAAAAGAGCCTTTTACATGTATGCCATTAAAAAAGATGGTCTACTTGCTCAAGCCACTAAAAAGTTCGATCTATCATCAGTGTCCAAGGTCGGAGAATTTTTCTCTCTCGCGCCATTCCGTCCACCTTCCGTTCGTTTTTCACCGTTTAGGTGTCCTGACGAGTGGGACCGGACAGTTAAAATGTCCAAAATACCCTCCCCTTATCTTTATCCTTATCCTCTCTCCCCTATCCTTATCCTCTCTCCAACTTGCACAGCGCCGACCACCTCACACCTGCAGACCTCGCGGAGCGCACGGGCAGGCGCGCCGCGCGGCTGCGCGGGGCGCGGCACGCTGGCGCTGCCAGCTGGCGGGCACAGCGGGCTGCGGCCGCAGCGGGCCCGGCCGCCGGATGCGGATGCTTCGCGGGCTGGGGCGGCGCCGCAGCGCAGCTTGCTCTCCGCCGGGTGAGCGCGCTGCCCGCGGCGTGGCGCGGGCGTAGGGTCGCGCTGCCCAGCGCGCGCGGCGGGACTCACGGGCGGGCGCGTTTCGCGCCGCGTTCCCGGCCAGCGGGCGTGGCACGCGCGGGCGCAGGTGGCGCGTGGTGCGGCGCTGGCAGCAGGACGCGGCCACGCCCGCGAGTGGCTCCGGCGGACAGCGCGGGCGCTGGGTGGAGCGCGAGCACGAGCACTGGGGAGCTTCGCGGCCGCTGCTCGCGGTGGCCGGGCACGCGGAAGCTTCAGCGGCGGCGGCGGCACAGCTTCGCGTCAACCGGGCGCGCAGCGCCGCTTCACGGCAGCGCAGCGCTGCGAGCTCGCGGCAGCGGCACGCGACGGCCGGGCGCATGCAGCTCGCGGCTTCGCGGCGGTGGCGGCGCGGTCCGCGCCCTGAGGGACCGCCACGCCGACCGGGTCGCACGGAGGGCGGACGGCGACGGGCAAGCGCAGGAGTTGCTCGCGGGCGCCGCAGCCGCGCGGGAGCTTCGCGGCCGCTGCACGCGACGGGCCTCGGGCGCTGGAGCTCGCGCTTCGCGCCGAGGCGCGGCGCGGGTCCGCGCCTCGGCGGTGGGAGGGCGGCGCGCAGCGCGGCTGGAGGGTGCCCCGGGCGCGCTTGCGGCACCGCGGCGCTGCTGAGGCTCACGGCGGCAGCGCGGCCGGGCCGTCTCACGGTGGCCCGGGTTCGCAGCAGATCGCGCTGCCAGGGCTCATGGCGGCGCTGCTCGGGCATGGACGCCGAGCGCATTCGCGAAGGGCGCGTGGCAGTGCAGCGCCACGGAGCGGCTCACGGCGGGGCGGGCGCTGCACGGCACAGCGTGTCCGTCGGGCGCAGGTGGCAGGAGAGGGATGCAGAGGTTGGGGATGACTGACGCGTGGGGTCTACTTGTCAATTACACAGAGAGAGAAGGAGATGGTGGGACCTGACTGTCACTGACCAGAGGGTATTTAGGACTTTTTACAATGTAGTTTGACACCGTTAATTTGAGAAATGGACGGAATGGCTTGGAAGAAAAAATGTTATCGAACTTGTACGTAGTTGATAGATCGAACTTTTGAGGGCTTTGAACGAGATTACCATCTTTTTTAATGGCATACATGTAAAATGCTCTTAAAAAAACAGTACTTCCAACATACAGCGTCATTATTATGAGTCTTCAGTTCATTCATGCGTGCAATGATCAAGTAGTAACAACAAAAAGTGTTGGCCAATTCATTCAGAAAGAGAATGTTTTGCTGAAGTAAGTGCCAAGGTAATAAAAGGCTCACGAGTATATCCACTAAAATCATTCTGTTCTTGATCCTCGAGACAAAAGCTAAATTCAGTTAAGTTTCTTTAGAAAGTCAAGAATGTTTAGGAAATTCCTTCAGGATGCTGCAGGGAAAGAATGAGAAAAACAGCATTCAGTAGATATGATGTGGACCTAACAAAAGGGCACGGAGGACCATGCAGTAGCGGACCTAACAATATTGATGTGGTTCCCCTCCTACACACCAATGAATATTAGATTTAGATAATATAAATATTGATTTTTTTTCCAGTTACATAAAAATAGAGGAGACTAAAGAAATAACAAAGCCATGAAAAAATTGAATACCTGAGTAAGCTGCAATCATCAGCAATGGAAGGAAACAATTAATTTCTTGCTAATATAACACTAAGAAAACTAACACTTTGGACTCACGATCATCTCCAACAACACAGCAAAGTGCATAGGTTTTTTTTTTGAGCTGAATCTTTGTCTTATCAATTGCTTCACTGCTAGGTAACACGGGTGTGCACATATAGGCATAATTAATCTTTGAATCTTTGAAAGAGATCGAAGTTAGCTTACGTGAGGGTTGGATGCT
This sequence comes from Chrysopogon serrulatus, assembly GCA_015844335.1. NCBI lineage: Eukaryota > Viridiplantae > Streptophyta > Magnoliopsida > Poales > Poaceae > Chrysopogon > Chrysopogon serrulatus. The sequence continues at coordinate 44,038 of JADLZL010000213.1, read as the reverse complement.
CGATTTTGCACTGCAGGAAGGGAAGAGGGTTGGCACACCTGCTCGACGTGTTTTGGCTAATTCCTTCTCTGGCTGCACCAGAAGGTCCCGCTGAGCAGGACGGGCTTGGCATAGGGTTCCAGCCAAGTCCTGAGGTCCGCGTGGCAGGCTTCACCGGCGTCGTTCGCGGTGAGTTATCCTTCTTCGTCCCCAACCTCGATTGCACCTGCGACGCCCTCGTCGCTGCAGCAGCTGGTGAAGGCATCCGACCGTGACCCTGCCCTGTAGCTGGCGGGCTGACCGTGGCCCGGCCATGCTCCTGGTGGAGGTGCATGGAGACTGCACTTGACATGGATCGCATGGCGCATGGTTTTTGTTTGATTGCGAGACCGTGAGGGAGGGTGTGACATGGCAATAAAAATCTTATTAATTGTGAGAGTTTTGTGGGAAGGAAAGAAAATCAATCCTAGAAGGAAAGAAAATTAGGAGGAGAGAGACCGGGGGATCGCATGAGGAGGGAGTAGTGAGGCGAAACAATTGTTGCACCAAAACGATGTCTTCTCTTTAGTCTTTTTAGTTGTGATGAAAGATTAATGAAAATGCTAGAGGGGAGTTTCCAATTTCTTCAACACAAAAGCAAGAGCATAGGATAATCCTTCTGTAGCCAAGATAATCCTTTCTGTAGTCTCAACAATATTATCTCAACAGTTATATTTTTGCCAGAAATAGCCAAGATACTTTTGAAACACACCTAATGAAATTTAGCCATGATGCTTCTTGATCCATTGAATGGTGAAAAATCTTAATTCATACATTTGTACTACTACTGTACATACTTTTTGGAGATAGATTTGAAGCCTGGGCAATGGAAATGAAAAAAGGTGCAGTTGAGAGATTTACCTTCCAATCACTGTGCAGTTGAGAGCTTTACCTTCCAATCGCATTTGACAATAATGTACCTCCCAGCCATCCACGAGCTCGCCACTGCCTCACCGCCTAGCATGCCGCAGCAGATTGTTGAAGTCTGAGCAATGAATGATCAAACTTATATTGTTGAATATAATAAGGATTAACTTAATCTAATGGTAGGAGCCATATTAAGTCCAAAGATACTATGGAATTTGCTAGTTTCATTTTCTAAATTGACTGCACTGAGATTCAGAAGCAGGCCTTTTTAAGCAAGGAAAACTTTTCTCCTCTTCAAGGTGTGAGAAAAATCAGTTTACAAAATCAATACCTTTGAACCTACTCCAAAAAGCTATGCCGTAAAAACACACCAAATTCCAAGAAATGTCGTTCTCAACAAAATGAATAAAAAGAAACATTAGGATACCCTTGATACAATTGAGGACCCAAAAATCTCTAGCTACCACAGTGTTCAAAAGAAACTGATCAGGAATCTTGTCTACCATCTGTTGCAGTAAACCAGCCTGAATGATGAAAAGAGTAGTATCAATCAGAATATAATAATTACAGTTTAGAACAAAAAAGGGTGAAGGTTGAAGTCCACAGCTCCACATTGACTGTTAAGAAAATGTTGTGCTTTTGACAAAAGAAAAGATGTGTTTACTGTATTTGTACCTATCAAGAAAAATAACAAGTCACACATAATCAGTTATCTGAACATATCAGTGCATTTAAACTTTATTTCTTAACATTATGTATAATATAACCTTATGTTTCTATCATACAAATCTAGAGTTACCTTTTAGGCTTTAACACAAATATCTTACTGGACAAAGGCAAATACCAATGCAACGCAATTAAAAAGGGAGGGTTCTTTAACATCTCGTACTGAAATCTTACCGAACAAAAAATATTGAAATCTTACTGGACAAAGACAAACAACATTAGCGGCGATGTCGTGTAGCTTGAAGATGAAGCAGAGTAAAAGTAGTAGCCGTCAGTGGAGAATTCTCAGTGGAGGCTGGAGCCGTCAGCAGTGGTAGCGGCCATTTGAAAACTCTAAACGAAATTCAGCAGGCAAGCAACAGTGCAGGGAGCCCGCTCTGGCTATCACCATCCATGCTGCTGGCCATATTCCTCTCCTCGTATGGAGCCTCAAGCCAAGAAAAAGGGGGATGCAGCCACATAGCCTTCAGCCCCGTATGCCGAGCTCATTGGAGTTTCTCCCCAAAACAAACATCACTAAAATCTTCTAGCTCCACAGCTCCTAGGCATCAAGGCTGCCATGAAGGGCAACTTTAGCTCGTGTGTCACCAGATCGATAGCAAACAGCACGCATCATCCATTCAGATTTATGTCTTATACATTGATGTCGATCTGTAAAAGATTTTGATGTTGGTGCTTTGCTCCTGTTCTCAATTGCACAAGTATGCCCAACAGCACTCATAGCGTGGGACGAGGTCCTCAACGGCGCTGGCAGTCGGCGGCGAAGGGCATCATGGTGACGCCCCAATGCATGGCGCACGACTCTAACTTCTCTGGCGTGGCCGGGAAGAGGAAGGCCGCTGCTCGCACCGCCATGGCCTAGGCAGTAGGAGGATAGGCCTACCGGCTAGGGACGCTTGGGAGGTGGGCATGCCGACAAGGATGACCAGCCGGACCAGTGGAGGAGGCTAGGGGCGCGACCGATTGGGGGCTCCTTGCTCACCGCTTGCCGAAGCTGTCCGCCACGGCCAGCTGCCGATTCGTCGAAGCAGCTGCCCGCCGCGGCCACTCGTTGCACGTGACCTATCCGCGCGCCCGAGCTCGTGGCCTGCCTGCACCGGTAACTGCCTGTGCGCAGTGCGCACGCCGCCGCCTCTTGGAGGACAGAGCAGAGCTGCGCCTCACTGGCCTTGCCGTGTCCCCGCCCTGCGACGCCTCTACCATGGCCTCGCCTTGCCCGGCGGCACCCGCATCCTGCGCCTACATCTTGCTCGGAGATGAAGCGACGATGACTGAAGGACGTGCCTCGCGCGCGTCCGTCCTGCGCACGACCTGGATTGCACGGAGCACATGCTGAAGGGTGTGACCGCGGTCACCTCGATCGTGGTGCGACGGACGTCGAGGCTCGCCGTGGAGGGGATCGCAGAGGCGCGTGCTACCACTGAGAACTCACACGGGCGGAGGATCACACGTGTTGAGTGCGTCGTCTGCGGCCATAGCGATTGCCTCTCGTCCCTCCCCTGACGACGACTGGCGGCTGCCTCTCTTCCCTTCCCTTCCCGACACGTAAATGACGGAGGCAATGGAGACAGGTTCCATTGTAGAGGGCAGGCGATTGGGGCAGGCGATCGGGCCAAAACTAAGTGCATGTCATCCTTCCTCTAATTGGGGCAGGCGATAATTCTTTCCTTTTTACCGCACAAAGTCCGCACGAAGGCAGAACGACGCCGGGACAGGTTTTTTACCGCACCAAGTAAAGGTCTTACTTTTACTCTTTTTATTTGTAGTAGAGATACTCCTATATACTACACAGTTCCGCTGATGAAGGATGACATACTGCTTGTCATATATGCATGCATGGGAGCTAGCTCTTTTGTCATATCATCATATCAATGAAACATCATGCATGTCCTTTTTTTTTTTAAAAAAAACACACGCACCCACCTGTGTTTCATTAGATACGATATGGTTGGTTGTATATGTGACTCCCCTTTTTAAATCAAGCTTAGCAGTCATGTAAATAGTATTTTCTCTCACAAATCAGTTCAACAGTCCTATGCAGCGCAGCGCGGGACGCAGGAGTGGACACGAGTGGCACTAGCTGCCAGCAGGCTTGGCAGTGCAGACGACAGACAAGGGCAAGCAAAACGGCCGTTGTGGGCGTTTGTTCCCTAGCGGACGCTTCGAATCTCCACGAAAGCGGCTTGCACACGGACACGGAGTCACCACACCAATCATTGGCAACCGCGCGCGGGGCCGATCATATCGGCGGCAAACAGGCCTGTAAGCACTCTATTGGTATTGGTTATTTGTATGACATATGTAACGTCAATGCAACTCTTTTTCTTTTCTTTTCTTTTCTTTTCTTTTTTTGCAAACAGGCCTCTCTTGCTCGTATTTTATTTAGAGGAGATTCGACTTTGTTATACGACGCATGCTGTTGAGACTCCTCTACGAAATTATACACACAAGCTTTTGCCAACAAAACATAAATAAACAAACTTTGTTGACTTTGTTTATAGGAATGTTAGTTAAATTTATTGTCTATTGGAAGAAATAATCGGCACCCTTTTCTGGTCGAGAATGAGCTGTCTAACGACGACATTGCAACGCTCAGCTGTTAAGCCCGTGCAAGTTCCAAAGAAAGAACAACATGCATGCTCAAAGAAAGAACATGCTTCGTACTCATTGGGACACCATTTGCAACAAGTTCGCCTAGATGCGATGTGGTACTCAGTCGAAGTGTGGCAGCGCGAGGCATCTAGCGGGTCGCCGTGGGAACAGCTCCTGCATTGCCACGCGCTTGAGGACGAGAGGTGACTTGGCCACCACCACCAGCAGGTACTACAGAAATTTGTCCTCGTCCATCCAGCTTTGCCGATGTGCTCAGAATACCCCATTTGATGAGCACAATCAGCAGCCTGCACAGCAATGCAAATCGCTTGCGAGCCCAAGGAGGCTACGCCGAGAGGGTCCAAGTGCCCCATGTGAAGGGAATGACTAGGCATCATTCGGCTGTTTTTATTTGTGTCTCAGTCGTTTTTCCTCGGCCAATGAAAACAGAGCGTGAGGCAAGCGCGAAAGAACGCCAGGTTCGATCCGGCTGATTTCCTGTTTGTCCACGGTCGATTTTCCCTCAGCGTATGAAAAACACCGCACGTGGGTGGTCTGTGAAAAAAAAAACAAAACCCGACAAACACTGAACATATGGAGATGATGCATAAAACTGAACCAAAAACCCGTTAATAGGGGGGACCCATTTAAAAAAATAATACTTAATCAAGAAGAATGGAAAGTACAAAACCCGTTAATCACTGTAACTGAATTTCAGGAGCTTTAAAATTTATTCACTTGAAAATAAGATGTTGTGGCGAAGTCAATGATAACTTTATTTCTGATGAAGATTTTATTTTTTTTTGTAGTCCTAGTATGTATACTGTTTGCTAACAAGGTGGCTGTAGGGCACATCGCTTCAAGGCTATGTCGAAAACATACTGTTGGCTAGCAAGATGCTATCGCGGAGTCAGTGACATTGAATGAAACCTGAACTGAAAAAACACTGGGAGTAGGGAAAAGAGATGCCATTTCTGCTCTGAGCAGACTAACACACCATTTCAGCGTCTGGTAAAAAACATGGAGACCAAAACTGAAACTAAAACTGACATGGACTAAAACTTGAAATTCAATTCACCGAACCAACATAGGTAATGTAATTCTAGGAAAACAACACGGAGTGAAGCTTAACTTATCTGCAGCTGCTCCTAAACAAACCTAGACACAACTAAACAATATGGAGACCAAAACTAAAATCATGTGAGTTATTTTAGACAGAATGAAGGATTCAGAAAATATAAAGGTATTTCTGAACTAAATATGTGAGCTATTTTAAATAGAATGCAGGATTCAGTGTCTATTGTCATCAGTATGACATAGTGAGCTAGTGAAAATGTGTCATGCATCAACTAAAACTAAAAAACTACAAAGCTGATATACGAATACTAGTTATGCTGTACAGTATGAAATTGACATTTCCAATCCCATCCGCATAACTATGATAAACTGAGCATCATTTATTTAGAAAATTCAGAAAGAGAACCATTGAATCAACTTTTTTTTTTGAAAGCAAACTAAACTAAAAAAAAAATTAAACTAGAGTCTAAATGAAACTTCGAGAGACCATCGACCTTTATGTATTTAACGAGCCTAATGTTAGGCATAGACCTAGTGCATGTCAGCAAGGGTATGTTCAGTTCAGGCTACTACACAAGAAATGAAAAAAAAGGTGCATCGGTCAATCAAACACTGAATACAAAATGGCCATTTATGGCAACTTATGTGTGTAATAGCTATCTTGACATTCAAACTGAAAAGGAAGACTAAAAACTGAAACTGAAAGAACTAAAAGCACATGCACCTACATTCTAAAACTGAATCATGATGGTTACTGAACTGAAACTGAACCTACATTCTACAAAACTAAACCTGGACTTTTTTTTTTTTTTTTTGAAACAAAGGCAGGAGCTCTGCCGCTCAATTAAGAAGAATGAAATTTATGTACAAGAAGGACAGCCAACCATGGTTCAAAACACACGGAAGTGCTGACCCACCCACGCGACGCGAAAGAGCACAAAACTGCCACGAGTCATCGTCGCCAAGCATGGTTACAACAAAGCAACCAGCAGCTCCGACTTCCCATGGCGGACCCCGGACGATCCCGATGAAAACACGCAGACAGCCCCAAAGCGAGAGGCCGCGAAGGGTCATCGTTGCCAAGCTCAAACCCAAGAGCAGCTCCGACTTCCAATCCACACCTTCCGCCTCGCCCCGGCATATGCTAAACCTCCGAAGCATCTAGTCGACGATGAAGGGAGGATCGCCTCATGTCATCGTTGCCGAGCCACGTCCCCCCGACGCAGCAGCTCCGACTTCACGCTGCAATTCCCCATCCACACGCAGACCAGGCGCAGAGAAGTGAAGAGCATCCTCCGAAGGCAACATCGTGGCCGAGACGAATTCCAATAGCGACGCCTTCAAGAAGGGCATGACGCCGAAACGCCACCGTCGCCGTCCAAGATGGACAGGGGCTTTCGCCCGTGGAAATCGGTGCTTGGGATCGCGATGCCCTCAACAGGAAAGCGGCGCCCACGGGCGTCGCCGCCGCAAAACTTTTCGCCCTAAGGAATTCCCCCGCACAATGTCAGGCCAAGACCCTGGACCCCAGCATGCTGCCATCGCCGTCGTCACTGCCTTGCCATCCCATAGAAACCCCTCCGGAGGGGCATCGGCGCGCCGGCTGCACGCTGCAGCCGCATAGCTGCGTCGACCGCCACCCCCTCCGACCGGGCAACACGGAACTGGGCTGACATACCCTGCCTGCGCTACACGGCCGCACGCCGAAGTCGCCGCCCGCCCAAGGACCTGCAGATGACGCCGCCGACCTCCGCCCGACCACCGCCCGTGACGCATGCCTCACCACCGCGGGCGCCGCCCCGCCCTGGGGCGCGGATCGAGCACACAGTCCCCAAATCCAGCGCCCCTGCTGACGCCGCCGCCTCCATCTTGGCGACAACCACAGGCACGAGCCGGCGGCCCCCGCCATAGCGGCGGTAGCGACCAAGGCCGTGAGGAGGGCAGGCTAGAAGGAGTACCGCCCCGCGCGTCTGCCCCCCACCCACCGCCACCTTGCGCTGCCGGCCACCGCCAACAAGCAGCGGCCAAACGCCGCCCGGCCACCCTGCCCAGCCCGAGCCCGGCCGCGGCCGGCGGCCCAGCGGCCACCGCCCGAGCCAGGCAGCCCCGGTCGGCCGTGCAGCCGCCATGGCCATGAGCCCGGCCGTCACCGCCGCCACCCCGGCCGCCGTCCGCCCAGCGAAGCGGATCCGGTAGCCTAGGTTCGGATCCGGCCCCGAGCACGGATCGGCTGCTCGTGGCCCGAGGCCAAGCGGCCCCGGTCGGCAGCTGCCGCCGCCATCAAGAGAGGAGGAGGGAAACGCGCGGAGGAGAACCCAGAGGCCGCCGCCGTCCCTGCGCCCGGCTAGGGCACCAGCCGACGCCGCCATAGCCGCGGTGGCCCTCCCCCCGTTGAGCTCCACGCAGCTCACGCAGGGGGGGGCCACCGCGTGCTGCCGCGAGCGCCGCCCGAAAGGAAGGGGGAAAGGGCCCCGCCGCCGCCATCCCGGCCGGCCGGGCGGCCGTGCCGGGCGGCCAGCTCCGGCGGCGGCGCCGGGCGGGGAGCGGAGGAGAAGGACGGGAGGAGCTGCTAGGGTTTGGGGGCCGCCCGAGCCGCTCGCGTGGGAGCGACGCTGGGGCTGTCCCTAAACCTGGACTTTAACTTAAACTATATTTTACTGAAATTGAACTCAACTAGTGCTAAAACAATGCACATACTTGCCACCATGTGAAATAGAATAGTTCATGCTGCACCACCACGATCCTCACTAACATGACCTTTATCTCAGAGCTGGATCAAATCAAGTTCAGAACAGAGAAACATATAACCGAAACTGAAAATAGGCTAAATCAACTGATCAATCGAGTTTAGAACTGAGCAACGCTGAACTGAAATTAAAAAATTGCATAATAGAAAAATATTACAGAATAGACTAGACTGAAACTAAAAAACAATTTGCTGCAACTAAATAAAACTGAATCTAAATAAAAATAAAACTAAAACATGACTGATAAACATGACAAGAATGAAGCTGAAACAAACACACTAAGCCTGAAATAAACTTAAACTACTGAAATGGACTGCAACTTAGTGAACCAACATAGGTCATGTATTATCAGTATTTAGGACAATACAGACAATTTAGCATAATGAAACTAAACTAACATATGACATGTAAAGTGGGTTTTCTTTTGTTATAGTACCTTTCCAAAGTTCACCGTCACTTTTCGAAACTAACAAATTTTGACTTATCCTTGCAGGTTCAAAGGGCAGGCAACACAACACCCAAGGTACATGTAAAGATTGTAAAAAGGATAAGCCCAAGATGCCTACAAAAAAAAGGTACATACGTGACATATATTAAAGAAGATTCTGAATAACATGCAAACACTTAAAAAGTGACAAAAAAGAAAAAAGAAAAAGAAGCTTCTATGCATCTCAGAAATGGCAGGCATGACCAATCTTATCTCAAAAAATCAAAACATGCATTTAGGGACGTAGCAGCTACTGCCCCGAAACAAAATATACAAGAGGAGTGGCTTAAAAACAAAAGGCATTATTATGGGGGCTCGAAAATTCTGATAACTGAAACTACAATAACAGTCAAGAGAGTTGCACATCTTGTCCGGGAAAATGGAGCCACACTCAGCTCACGTAGCTCTATCTCTCTGAAAATTTCTGAAAAGCTAAAAACTGAGCATTAGTATAAACTATAAGCTAGACTGAGGAAACAAGTAGTTCAACTCACTGAAACAGCGATAAAAAAAAGATAAAAAGGCTCCTTCTGACCAAAGCCAAGCTACAGCTACTGGTTCTAAAACAAAGCTAAAATAACTAAAACACATAGAACCTGGAAAATATTAAACTCTGATTTAAACAAAACTGTGAGACATTTGCATGGATGCTGTATATAGAAAAGTCTATGTAAGCCATGTGAATGGATCACCAATGCACTAATTTAGCTACAGCTACCAACAACCCATGTGAAATGCTATATATACATGTGCATCAGGCAAAAGCTAAACTGAGAAATGAAAACATAGTTCAACTACCAAAACAAATGGAACTAGAATCTAAAACTAGACCTGAATCTTAAGTTACAATTCTGGTTTAGTTAGACCTGGCTAGACACAATATGGCAAAAAAAAATTCTGAAAAGATGCAATAGAGAACTAGGTAGATGCAGATTGCAATAAAAGATGCAATAGAGAACTAGGTAGATGCAGATTGCAAGAGGTTGAGTCTCTCAAGTGAGCCCAGCAGGATACTAGTAGTACTTATATATAGCAAAGAAATGAAGTTGTTATTTTACTACATATTGTTGATGACGTGTTTGTAGGTAGAAGTCAGTAACTGAGACCTGACATAAATAGAGCTCTAAATTACACCCGTGTGTGTAATTTACACGTTCAAAAACACTGCTAAAGCATATGGTTCTTTTTTCAAAAATTACAGAACAATCTTGCACCTGTTAATTATAGGTCTGAGAAAGAGGGGCGCAGTCCGATCATGATAGAACTATCTTAATCTATAACTCCTATAATCCTAACCCCCACCATCATATTTCTCTGGCCTGTGATTGGTCCATTCTTCAGTGATGACGTCACCTTGATTGCGTTTAGCTCTGATTAGGTTCGAAAGTGACTGAGGTTTCGCTTGCGCCTGAAAACGCTCGCTTGGCGGCCGCTGCAGGCCCGCACGCTATGTGGCCGCTTGCGCACCTCTCCGCGCTGCGTCCGTCCATCTTCAAGACGCCGCCATAGTGCGCTGCTCTGTGACCGCTTGCGCACCAAACCGCGCTGCGCCCGTTCCTATTTCGCGACGCCGCCATAACCATTGTTGAAACTGATCCGGAGTTATGGGAGTGGAATCTGTGTTGATTTGTGGTGATAGCGGCTGCTGCGTACAATTTCCCCATCCTCTTATTCGACGGGTTTGTGGTGATGGCGGCGGCTGTGTACAATTTCCCCCTCCCTGAGTCTTTTGGTATGCTTCGTACTCCATTTATTTGTTAGATTGAAACTGAAAATTGTTTATTATCCGCAATTATCTTCATCGATTGGACTTCTCAGGTATATATATATGCTGGGTGACGTCAATTTACTTGCTCTGTTGTCATTGTTTTGCGCCATAGGTCAGTGAAACCAAGCTCTAATCTATTACATGTTCAGGCGACTATGGCCTCATCCTCTATTTTTCTTGCAGGCCTGCTCATGAATTTTATTGTTGGAGTTTAGTATCGTCACATCAGGTATTTCTGGGTGATTCAAATTTTGCTGCTTTTTTCCCTTCACATTCAAAGTGTTTAAGTTGATGATTTGAGATCTTCATTTTACTTGCAGGCCTGCTCATGAATTCTATTGTTGGAGCTTACTAGCGTCAGATCAGGTACTTCTGGGTGATTAAAACTTTACTACTCTTTTTCCTTGCCATTCACAGTGTTTAAGTTGATGAATTCAGTTCTTCATTGAGATAAACGGTTGTTCATGGGCCAGATATTGGATAGATTCTGTCCCCTATCTCCTTTTGGAACACAAATGATTCATTGTAGTTGTTATTGTTAAAGATTTATCATCCATCCTCTGGATGATCTGGTAGGAGCTTTACATGTATTTTTTTAATTGTTCAGGCTATTTTTTAAGTTATTTATGGTGGTAAGAGGTAATCATATTCTTTGCTCTATGATCACTGGTGTTTATTTTAACATTTTTTAAGATTTTATCTAATGTTTTGGCATGAACATGTACAACAATCCATCAGGATGAGATTTAATTGATTTGGGCATATAGGATTTCTATGTTTTGGAAGATTAAAAGAGTACTCACTATACAACATCCTGGAAGATACAGCACAGGCACCTAACATTTAAAAAAAAAATATATAGCTCTACTGAAACAACAGAATACAACCGCACTATGTTCATAGTATAGATATCAATTTTGTCATCGTCATCAAAACAGATTCCCTGAAGGTATGCTTTTATGAGGGATGGACATGCTCTACCTACTAAACACAAAATGGCTCTCACGTTCCATCTTACAGATATTCATTTTAGTGATAAGTTTATAATTTTTCCTTTTCCAAACTAAAATGTACAAAGTTAAATTAATTTGCTGAAAAAACTGTAGCTGATACTTTGTAGTTTTTTCCAATTACAGGTGATGACATGACCAGGGTACTGTGGCAGCCTATCAAGAACAAGGTAATCAATACTAAATGTATTGCAAGTACTTACTCCTGCTCTTTCTCTGTTTTCATTTGGCTCTTTCTCTGTTTTCATTTGGTTAGATGATAATAATATATTTTCTCTCCCAGTTTATTTTCTGCAATCTAAAATGTACAAAGCTAGATTCATTTGGTTCAATTTTAAATTGGCCGGCAGGTGGTACTCAAAAGTCCTTTTTAGCAACAATGGACTGATTAAACAGATTACCTGAAGGTTATGTCATATAGGAATTAGCAAAAATGTCTCATCCAAATATCCAATCAGATATGTCCTCAAAAGGTGCTTCAAAATTGATGCTCAGGAGACAGGGATGAATAACACATCTGCAAAGGAGAACAATGTAAGACATCTGAATACCTATATTTTTTCCCAATATAAGCAGCCATTAATCTCCTATAAACTTTATTCATGCACAGCTGACAGAACAAACCACCACATTTGCACAGGAGGAAAATGTAAGCAAACTAAATAAGTATATTTTGGCCTAATATAACCAACCATTAATTTCCGTGAATACTTCTTATGCTTCCAGAAAGTAGAATCAGGAGCTGAATCAACAACAACAGGAACACCTCCATCTGAGAATAGTACAAAAGAAAAAATAGATCATCCAAGCAGGTCAATAATTAAATAATAAATGCTCTCAAATAGTCTCAATTTTTAGCTATATTAAATCCCAAAGATAGGATTACCTGAGTAGGGCGAAGTTCAATAACGGAAATCAAATTTCATACATATTCCATGTGTTATCATACTATAACTGAGTATTTAACTGATACTGCTACTATTGGACCCATGTGAATGTGAGTTTGATGATCCTTTCTTTGAAAATTTAAAAGTATCGTACTTCTAATTTTCCAATCATTTGGTGGAAGTTTACCATGTGTTATTATGGAACACCACTAATTTGAAACAAGCAATTTATTTATTTATATATAGAAATGGGAGCCCATTGAAAAGTGCATTATCATAGTATAACTGAGTAATGTCATTTGGGTATCAAGAGATTGAAGGATGTCTTGGGACCATACTCACCCGTGTATCTTTACCTCTATTGAGATCAATCTAAGTATAACTGTTTAGAACAATCAGCTATAGAGTTTTAGTTATTTCTGCATGTTGAAGAGAGAGAGAGAGAGAGTGGGAAAATATGCGAAGCTGTGGAGTAAGGATGAACTAGAAGGAAACAACAAATTTTTATGCTCGATCAGAGGGCCTCAGTCCCCACTATACATGGTTGTCAGTATACACACAAAGCATGCATCATAGCTGATGATAGAGTAACTATGGCCAGAAGATATGCTGCCACAGCGGCGGAGCCTAGGCCGGTTTGTGGTTACATATTTTCCTTTCAAATTACTACTGCTAATACATCTCAGTACGTAGTAATAGAACCAGCTTATACATTTCAGTATGTAGTACTAGAACCAGCTCTGTATGTGTTGTCGCAAGACAAAGTGGTGCCACTGCCCGTTTCAGAACCAACGTGTTGCTTTGCTTCAGATACATAGAGCAGTTACTGTTTGAAATTGGATGCTTTGTGCCTACCACATGAAACCTAAGCACATATCTAAGAACTTGCCACTCTGAAATTACTCCTATTACTAATGATTCCTTACTGTATTATTTCTGCATGTTGATGTGAGTTCCAGCTTGATTTTAGATTTTTAATATATTTCATGCATCAGCCAAATCTGTCTCATTATATACGGTAAGTTGCAGTGTACTCTGTTCAACCATCTACTTAACCATGAATAAGCTATAGACACTACTCTGCTTTGTATCTACCACCTGAAGCCTAAGCATATCTAAGAACTTGCCTCTGTCAAATTATTCTATTACTAATGATTCCTTACTGGATCAGCTCACAGGTAAAAAAGAAAGTTTGATTTCGATCAGGTGGAACCAAATGATGCAGAAGGCAAACAAAAGAAAATACAGTGAGTATTACTTCAAAAGTATTTCAAAAACCATACGTTCATCAAAAATCAGCTTGGAGTTCTAACATTTTTATATTCCTCAACACTGCAGGTGATCTTACACATCCATCAGAATATTGGAAAGCAACAAGGCATCCCATGATCTACTGAACTTTCACCAATAAATAAATTGCTATCATTTGTTTCATTGACGATGCTTAACATCCGTTCATCCATTCAGCATGTCTCAATATTATACTCCAATTTGTGTTAACTGATACTGATACTATTGGATCCATGTGAATGTGGCTTGAAACTTCAGTTCAATATTATAGCTCATTATCTCGCATTTCTACTTCATTCCGCAGAAGAACGCTGGGGAATCCCCTAGTTTTATTAATAACTGAGTCCTTCAATACAGACCAGTAGTGTGTGCATGTCATTAAAAAGGTTGTAAATTCTAAAATTGTAAAAAAAAAAACATCTATGTTCGTGCAAAATGTAGGCCACACACCACAGCGCTAGAATGCGTGGATAGAGGATCAGTCAAATTGTTTGTGAGATTGTGAGCACGAGACAATCTATTTTTCTACTGGAAAATCCACACCACAACGCTGGAGTGTGCAAATCGCACATCAGTAAACCCCTGGCTGGATTGTATGCTCTGGACCATCTGGTGTCGGGTGGAATTCTACATGCTGGACCATCCGGTGTGAGCGAGATCGGATCGTCCGGTGCTTGCAGACTCACCACAAGTTAAAGCCCTTCATCCAGACACTGGTTTAGGAGGGACGACTCCGTTGAGGAATGTGTGCAGTTTGGGTTGCTATTAAATTGTACATCTCGTTGTTGCACCGTACGAGCATATTTGCTCGATTATTGTAAAGATAAAATGAAATCTGTCTAAATTACCAATATAAGTTGTTCCATAACTACTAAATAACCATAAATTTTCGATAATGGATAATTTCATTAAATATCCGGCCTCTACATCCGAGGATGTACACAGCCCAAGTATTACAAGCACTCACAAAGATAGAATTTATAGTCTGAACAAGTTCCTAAAACACACGCAAGAAATATTTCCACCCATTATGCGAGAGATCTAAAGCAGTAAGCTCTAAGCTTTTTTGCTGATGATGGCGGAGAGTGTGTTCTGTGGCTTGTTCATCACGCCGTAGCCGGGCCCAGAAACGCAGCCGCCAGTGTCCCTCCCTCAAGATAACCTGCAAAATAGAATTGTATTTCATTTTGTTAAAAATAACATCATTCCGGCATCTCCAGATAGCCCAGCAAATAGCGGCAACTCCCACCCAGATAAGATCTTTGACTTTTTTATGTTGATTATTAAGCCAATTGCCAAACATATGGGCGATAGAACTTGGTGGGGTTAGCCCGGTAGCGAAGAAAATAATCCTCCAAATCATTCTAGCAGAAGGACAGTCAAGGAAGAGGTGCTGAATGGTCTCATTCCTGTTGCAGCTTATGCATTGTTGACTTCCTTTCCAATTCTTCCTAGCGAGGTTATCTTTTCGTCAACGTGACGCCTCGCTGGAGAAACCATAGAAAGATTTTAATTTTTAGGGGGATCTTTAACTTCCAGATTTTCTTATGGCGGAAGGGTGTAGGGGTATCTATTAAATAGTGATACATGGAGCGAACCGAAAAAGACCCAGATTTGGTCAAGCTCCATTTAAAGTGATCCATACCTTGGCCCAGTTGTATATGGGCAATCTTCGCTACCAGATTGTACCACTGTGAAAGGTTATTACCTACGAGAGCCCTTCTAAAGGATATATTCAAAGGCCTTGTGGCCATCACTTTTGCTACAGTAGCATGAGGGTCTCGTGCAATCCCATATAATGATGGGTAACTCACCTTCAGTGGCTCACTCCCTTGTCATTAATGCATATGTTGCTAAATTACCCAGTTCAGCTATAATGTACTTTTTGACAAACCACACTCTGGAAGACTGAACCAGAGCAAAACAGATCTCACAGGCATCCCATTGCATTGTCATGGACGCGTCACCTACACCACTAAAAACGAATAGTGCCCACGAAAATCATAGAGCTGAACGCCTCAACCGATATGCATATGTTGAGATCGCAAAAAATATGAGGACACACTCCTTCCTTCGTTTCCCTGTTCGGCTCCGCGGTGATCAACAGTAGTACGCGTCCACTCTCGCACACCCACACGCTGGATGTTTGCATGCAGACAAGTAAAGTCACTGCTGATGTCTCCATGGCCGTGGCATACGTTCCCCTGATGATACCTCTCATTCCTAAGCTAATGACCTGCAGAGATGCACGGGTCACATTGTATTGTGTCCTCCACGCTGAGTGTAATATTGTGGATAGAATATGCAACACAATATAGCTAGGGAGGTGAAGAGCCGTGCGCGCGCGATTGTATGTAAGATCGTGGTGGAATAATGTTTCAAACGCAGGTGAACCCGCGAATGGGCCTGTGGTCCAATGGTAGGACTGTCCAGTGGGACGCTACCCACCAGGGATCAAATCCTGGTGCTCGCACCTTTTCCTGGGATTTTTCCAGGATTTATCGGCGTTATGCTTTAAGTGGTAAGCGACGTTCCCGTCGACGACGAGGCGCCAGTGGTGACTTCGAGAATCTCCAGATGTGGGTTTACGTACGTGTGTTCTAAGGGATGAGTATGCATCGTGTTGTGAGCGTCTGCGTTGTACTGTGTAATTCTCAAAAAAAACGCAGGTGAACCCATGCATGTTGATAGTTGCCTTGTTTAGATCAACCTCCAAATTCCAAGTTTTTTCACTCTCTCTCCATCACATCAATTTATAGCCACATATTTGGAACATTAAATATAAATTTAAAAAATAACTAATTGCACGGTTTGGTTGTAAATCACGAGACGGATCTTTTGAGTCTAGTTGGACCACGATTGGACAATATTTACCAAAAAAACAAACGAAATGCTACAGGATTTTTCAATCTCTCTCCATCACATCAATTTGTAGCCACATGTATGGAGCATTAAATATAAATAAAAAATAACTAATTGCACAGTTCGATTGTAAATCACGAGACGAATCTTTTGAGCCTAGGCTACGATTAGACAATATTTACTAAATACAAACGAAATGTTACAGAACTTTTCAATCTCTTTCCATCCCCAATCTAAACAAGGCCTTGATACTACTGTATACTACCTGTATTTATTTATATACCTATAACAAAGAAGAGAGCATGAAATCGTTGTACTTCTCTTGTTCCTTTATTTCGAGAGATCAAAGCAATACAGCTGACCTAAATAAATTAATTGTTGTTATTGTATCAGAACATATTTTGCACATGGTGGACTTAATTATTTGCATTGTCAGACAATGTGCGAGAGAGACCGAGAGAGATCTATCGGAACATGATACACATTAAATTCAGCACTAAAACAGCAAAAGTAAATGTGGACCTGCAAACATATATAATTCAGGATCATGTCGACCACATGTAGTTGTTGCGAGCTATGCTCAGGTACACCGTTTACTCATAAGGAGATAATATCTCGTAATCGATCCAGATCATTGATTTTTCATAATTTAATTAATTAATAAATAAATTAATAAATTTAAGAAAAACAAAAAAAATAAAACACCCGCATCCTCGGAGGAAATCCCGCGTGCCTTCCAAACTCCACTTGCGCCCGCACTTTCGCACGCCGCACTTGCACGCCACAACTGCCGGTCTGTGAAATCCCCGCTCAGCCCCCAGTCTCGCGTCCGTCCTCGCGCTGCCGGTACGCGATATCCACGCGCAGCTTCCCCTAATCTCGCGCCCGTCCTCGTGCAGCGGAGCCGTCGGTCAAGTGCGCCCGCACCTCTTTTTCCTCATGTCAATCTGATTTCTCCTTGAAACCTCGGAACCGAATCTCCTTCAAATCAGGGAAGATGGACGCGTTGACGGGACAAACCGCCTGTCCCTCGGGGTACCACGCGCTGGAGACCCGATGAAGAGCGAGACGCCGCTAGACACGGCACCGCCGGACCACGGCGACATCGGACGTCGGAGGCTCCGCCGCAACAGCACGGTCTGCCGCCACTGGACGATCCTGACGCGCTTCCGCCTCGTCGCCGCGGCCTCCACGAACTGCCCACTAACGTCTTGCCACCGCACAAAATCGCATCTTACATCTTGCATACCGTGATAGCCTAAATCCATAAGATTTCCACATGCATCAACAAAATCTTAACAACCAAATCTTTAAAAAGATTTTTAATATTTCAAACCTTTCTTATTTACCCTATTTTTATAAAATAAAAATTCAATAAATACTATTACCTCCTAGGAGGTAATAGATGATCGTGACTGTTGGATTGGAATAAATGGACGGTCCACAGTCATTTCGGAGTACCGCAGTAAAAGTCAGTTGTTGCAGTTTAATTATTTGATATTTTTTTGGCGAACCCTCTGCAGATGAGAGCCACGCACATTTCTTGCAGGCTAGCTAGCAGTAGCACACCTTCCATCACAAGTCGATCAGTACAAGATCGCATATTGGTTCTTGTTGAAGCGCTTGATCCCAGCTCAGTCCACAAGAGACGCACCATCTTTTGGCATATTTTTCCTCTGCAACGGTGAGCTAGACACTGCGGTCCTTCATGTGTTTCTGATGAACTGGTGTCCGCTCACTGCCTGTACTGGGATACATTTTGTTTCCCTGATACCTCTCATTCTGAAGATAGTGATGAGGTGTTAGATGCCTCCACCCATGTGCGTTAGTGCTAAGAAAATACATACTCCTCCATATCTGAAATAGAAGACGTTCTGACGACTCCACTCAATTGCGCTAAAGGATGTCGTTCTGAGCTGCAGCGGCTAATTTAGACAGTTTTGCCCTCGTCAATTCCCTATGCAAGCGTGCATGCAACACAAAAGCAGTTACTCCGCGAGCGCATGCAGCCAGCCACGCATGCAGCAAAATCAAGCAAACATCAAAAAAGTGTGACCAACGCCCTTAAGCTTTCAAGGCTTTAGCCACACTGCAGCAACCATCTCAACCATGACTGCTTCTCGTACTAAGTGCGCCCACTACATATTTAATAGGGGCATACAGGGAAAAATACCCTCCACTTAATCACTCCTTGGTAAAAGCTTGATCATGTCCTAAACGTCTTCTATTTCAGATATGGAGGGAGTGCACAAAGTGCACACACTCAAAAACGCATGAGGATGTGAGGTGGAATGTTGTTCGTGAGGTGAGCCCACGCTCTCTGATGCTAGTTCATAATATATATATATATATATATACTAGGAAAAGAGTTGAATATAGTTATGAACAATGATGTGAAGTTTTCGTCAAAAAAAAAAACAACAACGATGCGAAGTTCAAAAATGAAATGAAATTCGAGGAGATGCAACTATTGCCACCATCGACCTCTCAGCTAGCTCACACATCCGTGCAAATAAATGTAATGCCTTTTATGACCTTGTGCCTATGATTTTAGCTTATCATTATATGCTTGCTTGCTTTAGTTGTAGCTGTTTATATGAGACATATATGCTATGGTTGTGGCGCGGCACGTGGTATGAATAGAGTTGTTTTGTGGTTTCACTTGTTTTTTTTTTTATTTTTGCAATCTTGTGGTTTCACTTGTTATTATTAGCTTCTTGGATTTATTAGTTGTTGTTACTCGGGCTCAATCACGTCCACCACAACCTTTGGTCGCTTTGACCAATGATACCACCCATGCATGAATGCATATGGTTCCACAAATAAAACATCATATATATGGGAGTGTGCAACGGCCGCCGCACTCTCCCTCTTTCTCCCATGGCTTAGCTGCCATTGTGCTCTACATCCCACAACGCTGACCTAGATTTGATTTCCAAAAGTGCTTGCTCACCACACCCTCAATTAAGGTTGCTCGTCTTCCTTTTCTTGTCTGCATGAAAAGCTCGAAGGAGATATGTTAAGCAGGTCACGGGCGGGCGAGGTGAACTAAGAACGAAGAAGGGTTGGTAGGAGGTGGATGGGTGGCAGGCTGATAAAGCAGTGCAGTGTGGTTACAGATTTGGTTCGGAGAGGGGGAGCCCGTAACATTGACGCTAGTAGCCAACCTGCGTCTCTAATGAAACTTTCAATAGCCAAACTGCGTCTCTAATGAATCTTTCTACCACATAAAACGTATAGACAAAACACTAGTATTGATCGTGTTTCATTTGCTACGGAAAATATGTTATGATCGATACAGGAACATATATATATATATATATAGTCTGTGTACATGCATCACTTGTCTCTCTGTCTCTCTCTTAGTATAGTAGACTACTAGTGGCGAACTAGCGATCAGCTTTTATATATATGTATATGTGTGTGTGTGTATATATATATATATATATATACACACACACACACACACAAAAATTATTTATTAAAGAAGAGGCAAGCGAAACCCAAACGGCCAGACGGCCATGCGTGGACGTGGGGCTCGCCGCGCTTGGCAAGCTGAGGCTTCCCCTCGTCGCCGGCGCCGGCGCCGGGCAAAACCAGGTCCAGTAGGGTGAAGGATGTCCCTCTGCCCTGGTACCGATCCACGATGACGCACCTCGCCATACAGAAGGTCCTGTTGCCAAGATACGTGAGGCCGATCATCTCGCCCGGTGGGACGCCCGTTTGGTGCTCCGTAGGGAACTTCCACACATGCCGCACCACCGGCGGGCGGTGCTCCTGCTGGGCATCCACGACGTCAATGGCGCACACCTGGTGGCAGGGGGTAGTGTCATAGTAGCTGCTGGGGCCAGTGTCGTTGCTGGGGACTAGGCCAACAGCGCAGCCGAGCTCCGGGACGAAGAAGGCGCGGTGCGAGAGGACCGGCAGCTCCCAGCTCCCCTCCACCCGCCACTGCTCGCCGCCGGCGGCCAGGTCCAAGGAGAAGGTGCCCCTTTCGTACACGGAGATCCACAAGCGCGTCCCCATCACGAAGTAGGGCGAGACGTAGGCGGTGTTGTCGTAGTCCTCCCCCAGCTCGTCTTCCAGCTCCTCGTCGTCCAGGTCCTCGACCGGCGCGTCCGGAAGTGGGTCGGCGCGCCAGCCGCCGCCGGGGGGAGGCGCCGGAGGGCCTCGAAGCAGAAGGCTGATGAGCCGTCGCGGCGACGTCGTAGGAGCCTGTCCATCACCACCACCGTGTCGTTGTCGTCTCCCACGGGGAGCATGACGGGGATGCGCTTGACGCCGCGAAGCCGTGTGCCTGGCGCAGCGGCATTCGTGACGGTGTCGTGGACGACGACCGTACGGGAGTCTTTGAGGATGCCCAGGATGCTGCTGCCGCAGGCGGCCATGGCGCTGAAATCGGGTCGGCTCCAGTGGGCGACGACGGGGCGCACGGAAGGGACGCTCTCCGTGCTCGCCAAGCGGACGCTGTAGATGGTGTCGTCACCTAGCACCAAGAGCGATGGGTCTTGCCGGGCGGCGGTCGTCGTCCTCGTTTCCGCAGTAGGCGCCATCGGCAGGCCCATCACTGCACCCCCCTTTTGCTAGCTGTTGCAGGGGATCGAGGGCAGGAGGCCTGGCTCTGAGTCTCTGCTAGGACGTGTGTGCCCTGCCGCTGCAGTCTCCACAATTTATATATCTGGTCCGGCCGGGGGTCCTGGTCCTTCTGCTTCGAGATTGGTATCGACTCGGATACGTATACGCGATCGATCTCGCCCCCGCCTACCAAAAAAAAAAAAAAACCATATGCATACTCTGGCCACTCAAGTTCTTACGCGTGTGTCCGCCAAGTAAATGACAAGTTTGCCTCGTACGTTGGTAGTAATATATATGGAACAAGATAAAATTCCTTATCTGACAAAAAAAAACTTCCTCTTCCATATGGAAACTGTTGTTTCGAACACAGAAGGGCTTCCTATCGCAGGAATCAAATGCACGTATGCAAAACACATTATTGCTTAACAATAAATTAATTAACTAATAATATCATAATTTCCTTTACATGTTTAGTCTTGTGGTTTGTCATCCATCAAATCCTACGGTATGTTTGGTTAGATTAATTCAGCATTGATTTCTACTAAACCGAAATTCATGTAGGCCAAATTTTCAAACAACGTCATGCATATTTGGCGAGTCGAGCGCCATGCATGGTTGCAAAATCCAAACTTCCAGTCGACACAGCCACACATATTTGGATTTTGGAGTAAAACCTTTAGTGGCTGACGGCAGGGGCGGAGCTACAGTATATTTAGTGGCTGCGGCCGCACCTTCGAAATTTTTAAAAAACAGTGTTAAGAGCTAATTTTTCACCATATATGCACCCACAAATTGAAAACCCCTGCACCCACAGAGGCAAGTGCACCCCCCTTAAATTTGTTCTAGCTCTGCCACTGGCTGACGGAGCATCCACTACATACGATGGGGGTCGGCTGACATCTCACAGTACATCTGCACGGTGGATCGCAGCCTGCTTTGTTCTCCTGATACATCTCATTCCGAAGCAAATGACTTGGTGATGCACGGCGGGTCACATTTTGCTGCACTGAGTGTAGTGTACAGTATTGAGGATAGAATATGCAATGCAGAACTTGGGTGGTGAAGGGCCCCCATGCGTGCGATTGCAGTAGTCATATAATCTATACCAAAGAAGTGAGCATGTCATCATTGCACTTCTACTGTCATTCTTTGAGATCAAAGTGGGACAGCGGACGTAAACAAATTATTGTATCTGACAATTTTGCACATGGAGAAATTAATTGTTTTTAATAGACAATATGTGTGAGAGAGACCAAGAGATCGGAACATGATACACATTATGACATTAAACTCTGCACTAAAATTGCGACAAGTGAGTGGGCAGGGAACTGGCAACAGAGGCCACAATATATGAAGTTTAAAAGACAATTCTTTTCTTAATTAACTCAATGATTTTCCATCCCGTAATCCAGTCCAGCGCCATGCGGATCGTCACCCTTCCAAGTCATGTCATATATCTTGTTAGATAAAGGATAGTTTATACCCTACTTTATCTACCAACTGGTAGAATCAGCCCAATTATTACAAAGGTCGAGTTTGGCTGTGGGAGCCGCACACACGCCATAAGCACGCTTTTATATTTACAATCTGACTTTAAAGCAAACGGGAACAAATTAATGTTTTGACTAACAAAGACAAATAAATCTAAGTAGATAACCACACATTGGAAGTAAAGAATTGCAATGCCGACATCTCCAGAAGCTAGGCAGCAAGTAGTAGCTGTTCCTATATCTATGTCTCTCTTTCCATCGCCACTATTCGTTCAGACAACAACAGGCACTATTCACAACATAATATTGAGATTTGAGCTGCGGCGGCGGCAGTTGATCAAGTGGCAAGGCAAGCTTGTCAGTGAATAACAGACAACCAAGGAGCTGTTGGGAGCATGTGGCAACATGCCACGATTAGGAAAGCTGTTCTTTGCTGTTGCGGTGAGATCTACGCTTAAGAGACCCGGTGAGTTGTAGATGAGCGGAGGTTCTCGGCTCGGCCGGAGGTTCCGACCTCCGCCCTAGTCCGGGTCCCACAGGTGCCCTTATCCCTTCACAGGATCAGACAATGACTCTTGGGGACAGTGCTCAATAATAAATGTTCTCATTAAATTTTTCAACAACCCTTACAACAGTACTGAGTCCTCCCTTTTATAGGTGAGCACCAGACAGTTCCTCTCTGGGCTATGACACATTTGCCCATCAAACCCTAGGGGTAGTTTCGACCTAACCCTAACCGCTATTTTTCCTCCCCAGGTGCAGCACGGACATTTTCCTTCGCCTCGCCGTGGGCCGGGCCACCTCTGCATCTTCATTCTTGCCCCCTTAGTGGGCCTTGGGCTTAGCCGGAGGTTCGGACCTCCGGCTGTGTCCTGCTCTCGGAGTTGCTTGGCGTCACTCTCCGGTAACCTTCACTTCTTGGTCTTGCTCCGTCGGAGGTCCGGGCCTCCGGCCCTCCTCGGCGGAGGTTCGGACCTTCGGCCATCTTCGGAGGCCGGAACAGTCGGGTGTCCTCTTCCGGCGGCCTCCGCCTCCTGGCTATGCCCGCGCGAAGGTTCCTCTGGCCTGAAAGTAAACACTAGAAACAGCATATAAGAGGTTAAGTGAATCTTTCGGGGGACCTGCGCTAGGGGGCGGAGGTTGGGGCAGAAGTTCTCCCCCAACATTTCCCCCTAGAGCACTTGGGCTAGCGCAGGTAGGCCAACGTTCTCTGTAACCTCCTGCTCCTGCGGCGGAGGTCCCCCTTCCCCCCTTTGGAATCCCGCGCGCCGCCCACGTGTCACCTGCTGGTTGGTGCGTCGTGCGACGTGACTTGATTTGACGGTTTGTCTTCCACCCGTCGGAGGCCCCCCCTGGTGCCTATATAAAGGGGGCGCGGGCCGTGCGTTCCGTACTTCACTTTCTTGCCTTCATTGCTTCTATAGTTGTGGCTTCCGAGTTTCCTTCACCTCCGCTTAGGGCCTCATTCTCAGGTCCTTATTCTCGGTTGCTCTGCGTAAGAGCTGGTGGGTGGGCTCGTTGTTTTGAAGATTGCATGGTGGACAGTGCGAAGGCTCAGGAGTTTGAAGAAACGCTTTCTGACGTCGAAGCTTCGCTTGGTGATCTGGTACCTCCGAGTCCTTCCCCGGAGATGGCTGGTAAGAATGAGAGGATCACCTACGAGATCGGTCGTAGCGTCGTCAACAATATGATGCTGGACCACATGGTAACTGAGGGCTGGTTTGAGAAGGACAAGGCGAAGCTTCCTGGCCGGGAGGTCGTCCCTGAGCCGCCCAGTAAGGATTACGCGGTGGTGTTTCGTGACTTCTTCACCTGCGGCCTTCGCTTCGTTCCCCGCAGATTTTTGAGGGATGTCTTGGACGAATTCAACGTACAGATACATCAACTGACGCCCAATGGAATTGCTGCTCTGAGCAAATTCGCATGGGCTTGTGAATCTTACGAAGCTCCGCCAGACATTGACAGCTTTTGTCGATTTTATGAGCTGCAGAAGCAACACAAGAAGTTGGATGGCGCCGTCTGCCAATACGGTAGCTGTTCATTCTTCCCTAAGCGGAAGCAGACCGAGCCAAGGCTTGAACTTTCATACTGCCAGAAGAACAAGTGGGACAAGGATTGGACCTTGCATTGGTTCTATGTCAAGACCCCCGGCTATACCACTGAAGAGGCTGACGGTAAGAAGGTGACCCGCTATCCCTTCGCGTCTGTAATGACGCCGCTGGAGCCGCGTTACTCTATCGCGCCTCCTACTAGGCCTACTGCTGCCAGGATTGCATGCAACCGGGCCTTCGCCCTGGCCTGCCGCTACTCCGGAGGTCGTGACCTGGTGGAGGAGATGGTTGCTGCTGATTGCTGGCCACTGGCAAAGAACAGGCTCTCTTTTCGTTTGGAGAACGTGCAACTCCCTGTCTTTGGTGAAGCCGGAGGTGTGCCTTTCCCTCGTTTTGGAGTCGTTCGCCCGGAGGACAAGACTGACGAGGCCTTCGTTCGAGAGGTTGAAGCGAAGGCCCAGGAGATCCTTGGTGAGATCTCAGACAAGGAGTACCTTGCCCGTCGGACGGAGGCTGGTAACATGCCTCGCTTGAACCGCGTTTTTGAAGAGATGGGCGTCACGTATGGTGATCACTCCGTGCCGGAGAAGTTGGTGGCTACCATACGTGAGAAAGAGGCTGCTGCTGCGGAGGCGGGGCCAGCTGACGCCCCTAAGCCTGCGGGTCGTAAGCGGCGCGGAGCTTCATCTGGGGTCGGCGCAGGTCGTGGTAAGAGGACGCGCTTGTCAGTCCGCTGCGCGGAGGTCACAGAACGTGCCGACGTGTCTGCTGGTGCGACGGCCTCCGGTGGCCTGTCCGCGTCTTGCGCTGCTTCTTCTGCCGGTGGAGGCCGTGACGAGGTGGCGGAGGTCGAAAGGCAGGTTTCCATGCCTGAGGTGGCTCCCACCAAGAAGGCGCCTGCTGAGTTTGCTGGAGGGTCGGCTTCTGTTCTTCCCTTCGCGAGTGTCTTCGGCGCGTACTCGGACGACTCTGAGGCTTCAGTTCACGCGGTCGTTGGCACTGGTGGGGGAGCGGAGGTTCTCTCTCGTCAACCTACGCCACCTGTTACGGAGGTGCCCGGTGCCGTCCCTTCTTCCTCCGCCGCTCACCTGGCTCCGGAGGCTCCTGCGCCACCGCCGGAAGTTCAGGCGGAGGCTGGTGGTCAACCTACTGCGGAGGCTTCTGATGCCGCAGAGATGGGAGCTGCTGCACTTTGTAAGTGTTATCTTTTATCAGATTTTTTGTTTTCTTTTTGCGTCTTCTGACCTTGCCCAGTGGGTTTTGCTCAAGTGCTGGCGCGTGAAGGTGGTGCTACTGGTGGAATTGATCTGGCGCGCGTTGGACTGGACCAAGCTTCTCGCGGCTCTTCTCGGCTTGCTGGACCTGCATTTGGAGGCCTTCGCGGCGAGGGCGAAGGTTTGAATAAATCCGTGTTTTCTCATTTGTTGTGTTTTAGGCCTATGTTAACCCTGTGTTTGTTCTTTTTATACAGCTGACTCCATTGAGACCCTAAGTGGGTGGAGTTCTGCCCTCCACAGTCTGCACAAGCAGCTTGGAGGTTTGACATTTCTTTTCGGCCGATTTGTTGCAAGTCTATCTTTGCTTATTACCTGAAATTTTTCTTGTCCGCAGGTGGGACTCGTAAACACTTGCAAGGGTTGGACTACTTCAAACTCCTCCGCCTAAATCTGGAGCATCAGAGCGTGGTCTGTGTTTACCTTCGCCTGCGGTTTAGCGCTACCTTTATGAGTTTTGACCTTTTTTTGGCGTGCTAACCTCTTTCTTCTTTTTAGGGCCATCATCTTGCGAGGGCTATGGAAGCTCGTTGCTCTCATGAGGTGCTGAAGCGGGATGAGGCCTTGGGTGCTCTGAAAGAGGAAGTTGAGACTTTGGAGGCGGAGAAGCAAACTTTGGCCTCCGATCTAAAAGAGCTTCGCCCATTTAAAAAGGCTGCTGAGGATCTGAGCCTCAAATTGAAGTGTTCAGAGAAAAAACTTGAGGATGCTCAGTCTGCGTCTGCCCTGTTGGAGGAAAGGCTAAAAAAGGCCAGTGATGTTAATGCCAACCTCCGCACGGAGGTGGAGAGTGAAAAGCAGGCTGCTGCGGCGCTGAGGAAGCAGGTGGAGCAGCTCCAGAAGCAGCTGGATGAAGCGAGGGAGGCGGCCATCACTATGGCCAGTGCGTATTCTGATGCTATCCACCGCTATGGCGGTGTTGCTCCCCCTCTTCCGGAAGACCCCACTACCTTCGCTGTGCTGGACTGGCTGCGCTCTCGCCTTTCGCACTTCCCTCGATTTGTCGATGGTATCTCCGATTTTGCGGCCGTTTCTTGTGCCAAAAATTTCGTGAATGCCTTGGCGGAGGTAGGGTGCGAGCATCTTCATCTTCTGAAGGGGAAGGCTACGTATGCGGACCCCAAAGAGGTTGATTGGTCTAACCTCCGCGCGCCTATGCGAGTTGTGCGTGATTTTATGCGCTACTGTTGGAGTCGATTTGGCCGCACCTATGCACGCACATTGGCTGAGGAGCGTAACGCGGAGGTAATTGTGCTTCGTTTTAGTTTATTTGGGTGGTTTATACCTTTAATTTTTTAATAACCTCCGCTGGATTGTTGTGGCAGGCTGAGGCAGAACGGGCTGCCAAGAAGGCGGAAGCTTTGAAAGCATCGCGTCCAGAGTCCTCCAGGCGCGCAGTTGAAAGAGACGGCGAAGATACGGAGGTGGATGCCTAGGCTCAGGCTTGAATAGTTTTTAACTTAGGAATGATATGTAGGCTGGTTTACAAACATGACCCTAGGGAGGCAACCTTTTGTTAGTCTTTTGTTTTTAATTTCAAATTGCCTTGCGCAGGTGGCCTTGTTGGGACCTGCGCAAGTGCTTGATGTACCTCCGCTGACTATGATAAGGGATGGAATTTATGTTAGCGAACGGATGCTTGACTGCTGGCCTGATAACAATGTGAATGAAATGTTTAAGTTTGTCCTTGAAGAGCTTGAAGCCCCGCACAGCGATTTTGTCCGTTCTTTGGCGTGGCGGGGTCCTAGTACCCCGCCTTAGTTCGCTTTTACTTGAGCTACATTGTAATGTTGTATCATACTGCTCGCACCTTCGCGTGCGCTTTGTTGTAAGTTTGTGCCTGTGGTATATGTAATGGATGTTGTACAATTGTAACTTTTGAATCGTTGTTATATTGCGGAGTTTACAGCTTTTAGTGGAGGTTCTTGTTCTCCCTTTTCTTTATTTCAGGCATCTTTGCCTTCGCTCTTACATTTGCAAGCGCCACGTATGTTCTCTGGTCAGCCATATCCTGCCGGTTCGGTGGTCGTTTGTGATCAAGTTGTAGCTGTTGAACTCATGCTTGGCCCTGTTGTTTTTTAACTTGACGCAGTGTCGGAGCCGTGCTTGCGCTTTTGCATGTTTTCTCGCCTTGGGACCTTCGCACAGCATCGCGTGCTTGGTCTCCGGTATGTTTAGCTGGCGCAGGTTCTTCCTTTGCTCCTTTACTCTGCCTTTCAATCTTTACAAGCCTTCGCCTGGTATCTTCCAACTGGCGGAGGTTTCGTTTGGCTGGGAGTTGTTGAAGTAGAATTTTTGGTTTCAGGGGGATGTTACAAGCTTTTGCGTGGTATCCCCCCTCATCCTTGAGTTCTACTTCTACCCTGGCGTAATGCGCCATATTGATTACAAGTTTTTGCGTGGTATCCTTTTGCCTTTGCAACCGGGGGAAACGCCTGCTTCCATCCTCTCTTTTCTCTCCTCCCGTCTTCTTCCGAGTGGATTATGAGGGGTGATGTGTGGTTTATATATGGCTTTGGCTCACAAATGCCATTGAATTTTTGGTGGTTGAGGTGGTTGCTGTGTGCACATGGCACTTGATGAGGTTGGTTGGCATTTACTTAGGGCACGTGCCATTTTCTTGACTGGTCACCGTTTCGTAGCGGAGGTTATATTTTTTGATTGCCTGGTGCCCATGCCGTTGGTAGGGTCTTCTTCCAGGTTTTATTTTTGAGCGGAGGTTATCTCCTTTGATTGCCTGGTGCCCGTACCATCGGTAGGGTCTTTTTCCAGGTTTTATTTTTGAGCGGAGGTTATCTCCTTATTTTTGAGCGGAGGTTATCTCCAGCTTTACTAGGCGATTATTTGCCGTGGAGGTCCGGTTGGGCGTGCCTGGCCGTGCCGGCTTTGCCCAGTAGGTCCTCTTTTTCGCCATGTCGTTTTGTCGAATGTCTGCTGCCCCGTTGCTGGCAGCTTTTTGACATTTTTTTGCTCGCGATGTGCTTTTTTCTTTCTCTTCTTTTTTTTTTTTGGGGGAGCCTCTTTATACTTTTCAGAGGTTGTTTACAAAGGCTCTGCCTCATTAAAAACCTCACCTCCGCGACGTAGTCCCCCTGTGAGGAAAAGAGTGCAGGCCTGTCGCCAAGTGGCGAGAAAGGAAAAATGGAAAATTAAAAAGTCTCTAGACCGAGGGTGCCTTCGCTTATAACTGCGCGGAGGTCCTCTTACATTAGATGTAGTACTTTCGAGATTGGCGGTGTTCCAGGTGTGGGCGGTGGTGCGACCTTCGCTGTCTTCTAGTTTGAATGCCTCTTTGTTCGTAGTTTGTTTGGCTATGAAGGGTCCTTCCCATTTTGACTGTAGTTTGCCCACCGTACTTGCATTTGGCTTCCTCCGCAACACTAGGTCTCCATCCACAATGAGCTTTTTTGTCACATTCTTGTCTCTCCATGCCTTGGTTTGATCTTGATACTTTATGATGTTATCGAGGGCCTGTAGCCTCTCGTGTTCTATCCCTTCTTTTGAGCATGCTTCTTCGACTTCGTTGCTAGTTAGTTACGCTGAGGCTTTCGTGCTTCAACTCTTCCGGCGTCATCGCTTCTTCTCCGCACATGAGTTTGAAAGGGGTGTATCCTGTTGCTCTGGTGATGTAGTGTTGTGTGACCATACCACCCTTGGTAGTTCCTCTGCCCATTTTCCTTTGCGCAGGTTGAACAATGTTTTAGAAATTGCCGAGAAGATTTCTCTATTTGCCCTTTCGACTGCCCCATTTGATTCTGGGTAGTATACTGATGCGAAGGCTAGTGTTGTGCCTATCGATTTGCAGTATTCTCTGAATTTATCTGAAGTCAAACTGCTTTCCGTTGTCTACGGTCAGAACCTTCGGAACTCCAAATCTGCATATTATGTTTTGCCAGAAGAACTTCTTGACTGCTTCTGAGGTTATTGACGCCAAGGGTTTTGCTTCTATCCATCTTGTGAAATATTCCACAGCTACTACCGCAAATTTGAATCCTCCTTGCGCTGGTGGTAACGGGCCTACCAGATCCATTCCCCACCTTTGAAGTGGCCAGATTGGGGGTATGGGTTGTAGTTCTGCTGACGGCGAAGGTTGCTTGGTGGAATACAACTGGCAAGCTTCGCACGTTTTGACTAGCTCTTCGGCATCCTTCGCGTGGCTTGGCCAATAGAAACCTTGCCTTAGGGCCTTCGCTGATAGGGCTCTTGGTCCTATGTGTGCTCCGCAGGTTCCCGCGTGTATTTCTTTTAACAGCTCGTTGCCTTCTCTCTTGGATATGCATTTGAGCAAAGGGTGAACCACTCCCTTTTGTAAAGCTTCTTGTCTATCAATACATACGATCTTGCCCCTCAGTACTTCATTCTCTCCCCCCCCCTTTTTGTTTGTGGGTTTAATGTTCCTTCGAGCATTTGTATTATTTTCGCTCGCCGCCTTGTTCTCGATGTTACCAAGATTCTTCTGCTTTTTTTTTTTTCCCCAATGGAGGTTGCCGGGTCCGACCGCTTGTTCATAAAATGTTCCTTCAGGTAACTCCCAGTTGTTTGTTTGCCGCCTTCGCCAAATTGCCGTCTCGCCTCCCGTTCTCCCCCCTTGGGATGTGTTTAAGGGTAAAGCCCTGGAATTTTCTTTCTAGCCTCCGCACTTGCTCGAGGTACTTTGCTAGCTCTGGTTCTTTTGCCTGGTATTCCTTCTCCACTTGGCCTGCCACAACCATTGAGTCTGTTTTGACCAGGAGTCTCTGGATTCCCAAGGCCTTTGCCTTGTTTAGGCCTAGGATTAGTGCCTCATATTCTGCTATGTTATTTGTTGCTTTGAAGTTCAAACGGGCCGCGTACTTTATTTTGGTTCCGGACGGGGATATGAGTGCCGCGGCAGCTCCGGTGCCGTTGACGCCCCAGGCTCCATCTGTGAGTAGCACCCAGGTTTTCTCTGTGCTGCTTTGTAACCTTCGCTGCGAAGGTGTCCAATCTGCCACAAAGTCAGCCAATGCTTGAGACTTAATTGCTGTTCGCGGGACGTATGTTATGCAGTACTGTGATAGCTCTGTAGCCCATTTGCCTATTCTACCGGAGGCTTCTTTGTTGTTGAGGATTTCTCCGAGCGGTTGTGACGAAGGTACTATGATCTCGTGTGCTTGGAAGTAGTGCTTGAGTTTCCTTGATGTTTATTATTTATGGCGTATGCCGCTTTCTACTCGGGTGTAGTTCAGTTTAGCTGCTGCAAGGGCTTCGGAAACGTAATACACTGGTTGCTGCTCCTTCTGACCTCCGCTTTCTCTTTCTTGGACTAGCACTGCACTGACCACGTGGTCTGACGCTGCCACATAAAGTAGTAGTGTGGCATCTTGCTCTGGTACTGTGACTTTCAAAGTGCTTGCCAGATATTCTTTGAGCTTGTCGAAGGCTTCAGATTGTTCCTATCCCCATTCAACTTTGTCTGAGGTTCTGAGAGCTTTGAAGAATGGTAGGCTTCTTTCTGCTGATTTTGAGATAAATCTGTTCAATGCTGCAATTCTTCCGGTAAGTTTCTGCACTTCTCTTTTGGATGTTGGTTCTGTCATGGCCAGAATCGCCCTTGTTTTCTCTGGGTTCGCTGCAATTCCTTCTGGCCCTACTATACATCCCAATATTTTAGCCTGGCTTACTGCGAAGACACATTTTTCTGGGTTCAACTTCAAACCTGCGCCGCGGAGGTTGGCGAAGGTTTCCGCCAGGTCTTTGATGTGCTCTTCTTTTTCCTTGCTCATGACTATGATATCGCCAACATATGCGATGACGCGTTTTTGGAACCGGTTCCCCAACACTTTGCTTGTCATCCTTGCGGTTGAGAGCTGCGCGTTTTTCAAACCTTCTCGCATTCCGAGAAAGCAAAGTATGTGCCAAAGGGTGTTGTGAAACTTGTCTTTTCTTCATCTTCTTTGTTGAGCCGCATTTGGTGGTATCCCGAGAAGCAATCCGTAAGGGAGAATCTTTTGCGCTTGCGGCTCTATCCAGGGAGGTATCTATTCTGAGCCGAATGCATCCTTTCTCGCAAGCCTTGTTTAGGTCTGTGAAGTCTATGCACATTCTCATCTTGCCATTACTCTTAGGCACCAAGACAACATTCGCTAGCCAATCGTAGTACTTGACTTCTCTTATCACCTTCGCATCTAGGAGCCTTTGAACCTCCGCCTTTAGCTACTATAATTCCGTCCTCGACATTTTTTCTTTGTTTACGCTTTTTTGCCGGATGCCCGGGTTGACGCCTAGGTAGTGCTGTATAACATCCCTAGATACTCCCGAGGTCCTCCGCCGACCATGCGAAGGCATCTTTATTTTCTCTTAGGGCTTTCACTAGCTCGTCTCTTCTTGACTTGTTAGATTTGAGGCTATTGTTATCTTTCTGTCCGGTTTGGTCTGCTCCAAGCATACCGACTTTGTCATTTTTTCATCTTTTCTTCCAACTTTGAAGCTTGTTTTCCCTTTGGGCATGTCCGGAGGTTCCCCCCTTCTCGAAGCCTCTGCAGCTACAGAGTTGACATTTTTGCTTGAACTGTGTATTGTTCTTTCTATGTTTTTTGCTTCTTTTTGGCTTCCATAGACTGTGATTACACCATGCAATGCTGGTAGTTTCATGCAGAGGTAACCCATATGGATTGCGGCCCCAAACTTGTTTGAGAAACCTCTGCCTAGAATGGCGTTGTAGGGGTAGCTAAGATCGACAACATCGAAGGTTATGTATTCTGCTCGGCATTGTTCTCGATTCCCAAAGGATACCGGGCAAAGGTAATTTTCCCCTGCCTCCACTTTTCTTCCCGAATCCAACAAGGTGAGACTCCGAAGGTTGCAACCGGTTCCTTCCGAGGTGCATCTTATCGGCGGTGCTTGCAAACAAGATATCTGCTGAGCTTCCCGAGTCCACCGTAATTCTTTTTATCTCCCATGCCGCTATGTTTGCCGTTATTACCATTGCGCGCCGGTGTGGGGGTAACTTTCTAACTTCAAGTCTTGCTCGCGGAAGGTTATTGGCACTCTGGACCATTCCGTCGCTTTGACCTGGCCTTGGACTGCCACATTGTTTACCAAGCGAAGGTGGTGCTTCTTTTGTTTTTTGGTTTAAAATTCCATTGCCGAACCTCCGCTAATTGGTAATATCATGCCAATGGTTGGTAATGGGTGGTGGGGGTTGTGTTGATTTTCCTGGTTCGACTCTTGTTTTGCTTGAGCTGCTGGCCGTGGGTTGCAACAAGTGAGGTGGGAGTGGCGGAGGTGGCGGTAACGCCTCGTAGGTTCTCGCTTTGGGGTTGGCTATCTAGGTAAGTTATGCCGGGTGGCCTTGGTGGTCAGGGGTCGGGCGCTTGCTCTAGCCTGTATTGGCTGAGATTTGCTGCTGAGCCTGCATGCGGAGGTGCTGGGCGCCAAGCAGGTAGGTGGCTTGGGAAGTATGCTGCTGCTAGTGTTGAAGGGTGTATCTGGGTGCTGTTTAAGGCTGAGTATATTGGGCAGTATTGGTTTTGCCAGTTTGGTGCGGAGGTGTGATTGACTTCCCTGGGTTGCTGGTATGAGGGTGCCTCCGCTTCCTTTCTCTTCTTCATCCTTTCCTGGGTTTCCTTTGTTTTTGGGCAGTCTTTTGTGACGTGCCCCTTGTCTTCTCCATGGAAAAAACAATATGGCTTCTTCCTGTTGTTACTAGAATTGCTGTTCCAATTTTTTCCTGTGTTTTGCCTCGGATAGTTTTTGGTAGACTGCGGAGGTGCTGGTGCGCCTGACTGTTGGTTTGGCTGGGCTTGCTGATCGACGCTCATCACCTGCTTGTTTTGGGGCTGCTGCTGTTTGTAGCCTCTTCCTGAATCGGAGGTCTGCCTGTTTGCATTTTGGGCTTGTCTGTATTGATTTTGCTCCTCAACCCTCTTTCGGAGGTCGTTGTCTGACTTGCAGTATTTTTCAAACTCGGAGTATAACGCTTCCATAGTTTTAGGTTTTTCCCTGGCTAGGTGCGCTGCGAACGGTCCAATTTTCAGTCCTTTGACTGCTGCTTCTATCGCCACTTCTTCTGGTACATTTGGAGCCTTCGCCTTCAACTGGACAAAGCGTTGGTAGTATTCTCTTAGGGACTCGTCTTTTTGCTGCTTGCAGTGAAACAGGTCTGATGCTATCAGCGACTCGCTTGAGAACCCTTTGAAGTTGGTCATAATTTTGTCGCGCAGGTTCTCCCACGAGTAGATTGAGCTTGGCTTGAGCATAGAATACCAAGCAAGTGCATCCCCCCTCACCGCGATGACGAAGGACTTTGCAAGAACTGCGCGCTTCCCCCCGCGGAGGCTACCGCTGCTTCAAAACTCATGATGAACTGTCCGGAGTCGGTCTTGCCGTTGAATTTTGGTAGTGTGATTGGCTTGTAGCCTATTGGCCATGCCGCTGTTTGTAATCCCTCCGACAATGGGATTTTTGGTCCATCGTCTGCGGTTTGGGCTGCGCCAAAGGTCGCTGGCTGGCCCCCCCGGGCCGGGTGCACCGACTGTGGTTGGGTAGTGGTGAAGGTTGCGAAAGCTAACCCCTCGGGCGGGCATCGCTCGCGGTTCCGCGCCATGAGCATGCTTTGAATTTCTCGCTTGCAAGATTGCCATCTCGCTGCCTTGCCTCCGCAACGGCTTGGGAAGTTTGTGCCGCCCTCTTCCCCCGGCAAATAAGGCCTCTCGCAACTCTCTCCCTTTCTCGCTTGCAAGGCTTGTAGCCGAGCCCGAACTCGCCGCAACTCATCTTTCCGGCGTTGTAGCCGCAGGTTCTGCTCTTGGGTTGTAGCCGGTTCCTCGTGCCTTGCGGTGGTACGACCGTAGTGTCCTCCTCTCTTTCTTGTTCGACTCGGTGTTGGAGGGTCTGCGTAGGTGCTACGTGCTGCCCGCCTTGGCCTACCTCGTGAGGTACCTCCTGTCCTGGCGCTTTGGTTGTTTTCTTTTCCTTGGTGGCATATCTGGGTTTTTGTTGGCTAACCACGGTGGGCGCCAATGTTGCGGTGAGATCTACGCTTAAGAGATCCGGTGAGTTGTAGATGAGCGGAGGTTCTCGGCCGGCCGGAGGTTCCGACCTCCGCCCTAGTCCGGTCCCACAGTGCCCTTATCCCTTCACAGATCGACAATGACTCTTGGGGACAAGTGCTCAATAATAAATGTTCTCATTAAATTTTTCAACAACCCTTACAACAAGATCGAGTCCTCCCTTTTATAGGTGAGCACCGCATGCCTTCCTCTCTGGGCTATGACACATTTGCCCATCAAACCCTAGGGGTAGTTTCGACCTAACCCTAACCGCTATTTTTCCTCCCCAGTGTGCAAACGACGACATTTTCCTTCGCCTCGGCCGGGGCCGGGCCACCTCTCGCATCTTCATTCTTGCCCCCTTAGTGGGCCTTGGGCTTAGCCGGAGGTTCGGACCTCCGGTGTCCCCGCTCTCTGAGTTGCTTGGCGTCACTCTCCGGTAACCTTCGCTTGGTCTTGTTCGCCGGGTCCCCTGCCTCCGGCCCTCCTCGGCGGAGGTTCTGACCTTCGGCCATCTTCTGAGGCCGGAACAGTCGGGTGTCCTCTTCCCGGCCTCCTCCGCCTCCCGGCTATGCCCGCTGGAGGTTCCTCCGGCCTAAAAAGTAAACACTAGAAATAGCATATAAGAGGTTAAGTGAATCTTTCTGGGACCTGCGCTAGGGGGGCGGAGGTTGGGGCGTGTTCTCCCCCAACATTTGCCTTGGCTCGAGCTCATTTTCACGCTCCTCCAAAAGTAGTCTCTTAAACCTTATTTTATCGTGGTTTTTAGGAGATGGAGCTTCATGGTTGTACAAATGAACTCAAGAAATAGGATTAATTTTGGCGGATTATGGCGTAACCCACAAAAATTAAGCCTATGTACAATTAAGCCTATGTACAATTAAGCCTATGTAATAGGCTCGCCGACATGCCCGCTTGTGCATGCCTAGCTAGGGATAGTGCAATGAACTACAAATGAATGCATGGTAGTCTAATGCCCTCGCGATGGCCCACTGTATACTTTTTGAATCAACGTACATGGGTGCTGTTTGCTTCAAGAAAAGGAAAGGGAACATATATAAATGGTTATCGTTTGCACTCATATATAACCTGTTGCCGAGCAACAGATTACGCAATCTGTTTGGTTGGCACATGCAGCGGTTTACACATTGATGCATAGCCAAGAAATCCAGGGAGATGAAGAGGGGAGAGGGCGGTCCTCACCGGCGAGGGTCTTCTTAAAGGAGGGGTCGGCCGGCGGCGGTGCTCCTTGGTGACGAGGGCGAGCGGCGATGCTCTGGTAGCGACAGTGAAGATGAGAGTTATGGCGATCGCGAGTTCGCGAGGACGGGGGTAAACGGAAAGGTTGCAGGCAGGAGAGGAGGAGGAGAGGGGGGTAATGGGATAGTATAGGGCCAAATCTAATACTGCAGTAATGGATTGCACATCTGACGAACCAAACAGCAGGCAACATGACCTGTTAGCGCTGCAAACGGATTCCGGGCTAAAACGGCCGATCCAAACACCTCCATGGTTGCTGCTCTCTTCTAACCTGCTCCGTATATTGCTGCTGCCACTGTATGTCTGGTTTTCTCCGCACTCCGCAGGGTAACGGGGCAATGGTACAACCTCCAACGTTGTTGCTATTATCTAGTTCTGAACAAAGCGACCAGCCTACTAGAGACCACCAATTCCGACCACAGACGATCCTAGCGACAAATTGTTGGAGCTACCACAAACATGACATACTGTACAATTTGCTGATGTCGCTCAATCCCATCAAGGCTACTGCTATGATGAAGAAGCACATATCCCATTTTCCTCCTAATGAGTTTTAGCGGCCACAAATTATGAGAAGGAATTAGGGTAGAACAAGCAAGCTTCTCTGCCAGTGAGCTGCATGTCTGGCAGTATTTATAGAACATATCGTTATAGTTTTAGGAACTATTAACTTGGAATAAAAAGTACAGCACTACTACATTTACACTTGTCAGGGGTTAGAGTTCTTTTAAACCTTTTTTTTGACGGAGGAGATCCCTGCTTTTATAAAGCAACATAAAATTCGGTACAAACACACACCAACTCAGACTGGGGATACCAGTTTACAGTGTTAAGCCAAGCCAACAAGCACTACAGACTAACAAAAGAAACTACAAGTCCACCTGAGCTGAGTTCTTTTAAACCTTATGACAGAACCTATATATATTGCACATGGAGCAAGTAATTTATATCAGTTATATATACTTACAAGCCTAAGACTACTACAGCTCTAAAGACAAAAGTTCAGGATCACAATGCAGACCAATGGTCTGCCCACCCCCTGTCCTAGTGCCTACTGTTGGATTTATTATGGGCTTGGCCCATTTTAGATTTAATAAATCAATTAACTCTATGGTGTGTAATTATGGAAAATATTATTTGTACCGGATTGGAAGTCCAAGGGACGTTGCCTTAACTTATATGGTGGAAATTATTTCACTTAATTTGAGAAGCCAAGGAACGGACTAAAAAGCCACATCGCTGCTGCTGCTGCCGGCGCCGGGCGTGGCGCGGGCGTGGGCGGGGCGTGGGCGTGGGCAGGCGGCGAGCGGGCGAAGTAGCGCGGCGAGGCGTGCTAAATTTTTTAGCATTCACTAACCGCTGGGAGTTTCGCTGCCTCTTGAGTTGCCACCGTGTCTCTTGCTCTTTTCACCTCCCTCTCCATCGGGAGGGCGCCATCACAAGTATAAAAGGGAGATGCTCCCTCCTCTTCGACTTGATGCTCGACTCACATTCCAGCTTGTAACTCGAGATACTCCCCATCTCGTAACTCCAGCGCACGGAGAAGCGAGAGGGCAGGTGCCTCCGGCCCTTGCCGCCGAGACCTTGCACGGGGGATCGGCAATTAGGTTTTGGGGAGCGCCTACGCGATCGTCCAATCCATCGCCGCCGATCGCTATCGCTTTCTTCATCTTCAAGAGAAGACGCCCGCCGCCAATCTTTTTTCACGCACGGAGGACGCCGCTGCTCGCCTTTCCTCACGGGATCGCCTTCAACATCTTCACCATGACGAAAAGAAGTAGGACAAGGTTCGATCGGATCGAAGTTCTTACACCTGAGGGTATGAACTGCTTCATCTTCTCTCGCTTTTTCGTGTTCCGCATCATGCTCGTTGCAAGAGTGTTTTCGCCGCTTTCATATACCGTTATGAGTCCGTTTCGTATGCTCTGCCGATCGCTTTCGATATATCCTCGTGTCGGGCCAGCTTTAAGATATATGCCATGTCCGTCTTCTGCTGTCGCAGCTCGTTGATACATTTCATATGCTACCGTGGTTCATGTTTCAAAGAGTTCTGCCTCGCCGCTTTCATGTGCGCCTGTTAATCATCTTTGTGAGATATATGACATGCTTTATTGTTATATTATATCAATCATGTGTTCATGAGTTTAATATTCAGTTTAATATTCATATGCTTCACATGTTGTTCGATATCATGTTCCATTTAATTATGGATGTCTATGATATCATGTTTTCTATTATCAATAAACTTTTATATGTCATCGCCATAATGTTAATTTCTGAAATTAAAATGACATGGAAATTGCCTAATTATCTAACAATCCAAAAAACCTAATTATAGGCTATTTTCTCACCGAGGTTTTGTCAGGCTGTGTTAAAGCCCCGATCCTTTTGATGGTAAAAACTTTTGATTTGGAGAGCTAAGATGGAATTATGGCTCACCGCCATGTCTTGTTATCATGCCGCCGAGGGCAAGCCCGCTAACTTGTCTTCCGAGGATGAGGCTAAGTTTCTGGCCGATGACAACCTCTTTCGAGGTGCAAAGGATCGTCACTTGATGCAAAATTCCGTAAAAGTTATATCATCCTTCCCTCCGGGAAAGAGTTGTGGGATGCACTTGTTGGAAAGTTTGGAGTTACCGATGCCGGTAGCGAGTCAGATCTCATGGAGCAGCTTGTATGACTACAAGATGGTTGAGAACCGATCCAGAGTGGAACAAGCTCATGAGTTTCGTGCACTAGCTAAGAACTTGAGCTTTTCCCTTGTCCTTTGCCCCGATTAAGTTTGTGGTCGGGCGGTATTATCGCCAAGTTACCACCTTCTTGAAGGACTTTGCCACCTCACTCAAACATAAGAGACAAGAGTTCAACGCTGAAGAGCTCATTGGTACTCTTTGATGTTGAGGAGAGGGCTAGAGCAAAGGACAATGGAAAGGGTGTTGAGACCTCTATTGCAAATGTGGTGCAAAAAAGGAACTCCAAATTTCGCAAGTTCAACAAGAAGAAAAACCAAAACAAGCAAGAGAACACAACCAAACCCACTCAAACAAAGACAGCTTTAAGAAGAAGAGTAACAACAAGAAAGATGGAGGATGCTTTGTCTGTGGAAGTGATCGCAAGATTGGGCAAGAGAGTGCCCCTCGATCGCAAGTTCACACCGCACAAGAAATCAAAGAAATGTTGTGACTATCGACAATGGAGATGGAACATCCGGGTATGGTAATTCTTTACCATTTGTTCTCTCTTTGTAATTCACCCGAGTGGTGGATGGACAATGGTGCAAATATACATGTGTGTGCCGATGTTTCTTTGTTTTCTTCCTACTGTGTCGGGAGGTCCGCGCCTTGTTGATGGGCAATGGGTCGCGTGCTCATGTTCTTGGTGTTGGTACGGCCATTCTCAAGTTTACTTCGGGAAGACGGTGCCATTGAAGAGCGTGCAAAGATAAAGCCTCCATCAAGAAAAATCTTGTTAGTGCATCTATGTTGTGTCGTGATGGCTACAAGGTTGTTCTTGAGTCCAATAAATGTGTTGTGTTGAGACATGGTTCTTTTGTTGGTAAAGGATATGATCATGGAGGTCCGTTCCGCTTATCTTTGCATGATGTGTGTAATAAGATGGTGAATTCTGCTGATATTTCGATGAGTCGGATTTATGGCATTCACGCTTTTGTCATGCAAGTTTTGGTCGCCTTTATGCGGTTAGCAAATCTGAATTTAATTCCTAAATTTAACTTGGTCAAAAAGTCTAAGTGTCATGTGTGTGTTGAATCAAAACAACCTCGCAAGCCTCACAAGGCCGCCGAGGCGAGGAATTTGGCACCTCTAGAACTTATTCATTCCGATTTGTGCGAGATGAACGGAATTTTTGACCAAAGGCGCTTAAAAGATACTTTCTCACTTTTATAGATGACTCCACTAGGTTTTGCTATGTGTATCTCTTAAAAACAAAAGATGAAGCGCTCAATTATTTTAAGGCCTATAAAGCTGAAGTTGAGAACCAACTTGAGAGGAAAATAAAAACGGTTACTGGCCCGATCGAGGTGGAGAATATTTCTAATGTTTTCGATGAGTTCTCACAAGTGGAACATGGCATTGTTCATGAGAGGACACCGCCATTCTCACCACAATCCAATGGGATTGCCGAAAGGAAAAAACCGCACTTTTAACCGACTTGGTGAATACCATGTTGAGTACAGCGGGATTATCCAAGGAATGGTGGGGTAAGGCGATAATGACAAAGATGTCATGTCCCGAACAGAGTTCCCACAAAGGACAAAGAGATTACACCATTTGAGGAATGGGAAAAGAGAAGATTAAACCTCTCATATTTGCGCACATGGGGTTGTTTGGCTAAGGTGAATGTGCCAATCAACAAAAAGCGTAAACTTGGGCCTAAAACCGTTGATTGTGTTTTCCTTGGTTATTCTTTTTTTTCAAAGACTGATATAGGTTCTTAATTATAAAATCCGATGTGCCCGATATGTATGTTGATACTATCATGGAATCTAGAGATGCTACATTTTTTGAGAATAAGTTTCCCATGAAGAATACACCTAGTGAAACAAGTCATGAGACTATAATTCCCCATGAGCAAGAACTGCCTAATTCTTTAGATCATGCCGAGGGGATTCCCATGTGCACATCCCCGAGGTGGATGACACTATAGTCACCGAAAGAGTAAGAGACAGAGGGTTGCAAAAAATCCTTTGGTGATGACTTTATAGTGTACCTTGTGGAAGACACACCAACCACTATTAGTGAGGCATATTCCTCTCCTCGATGCCGACTTATGGAAGGAAGCAAAGAAGGAGTGAGATGGATTCTATTATGTCAAACAAAACGTGGGAGGTCGTTGATCGCCTTATGGTTGTCAACCTATAGGTTGTAAATGGATATTCAAGAAAAAGCTTAGGCCCGATGGTACAATTGAGAGGTATAAGGCAAGGCTTGTGGCCAAAGGATACACCCAAAAAAGAGGGGGAAGATTTCTTTTGATACCTATTCACCAGTGGCTCGATTGACTACAATTCGCACACTTATAGCCGTGGCAGCCTCATATGGTCTTATCATCATCGATGGATGTTAAGACAGCCTTTCCTAAACGGAGAGTTGGATGAGGAGATCTATATGGATCAGCCTGTAGGGGTTCATTGCGAATGGTCAAGAGAACAAGGTGTGCAAAAAGTTGATTAAATCGTTGTATGGCCTAAAAACAAGCACCTAAGCAATGGCATGAAAAGTTTGATAATACACTCAAAAGCCGCCGGCTTTGCCGCGGAATGAATCACACATGTGTGTATTATCGGCATGGTGGGGGTGAGACTGTAATGTTGTGCCTTTATGTTGATGACATATTGATCTTTGGATCAAACCTCAATGTGGTTGAGGAAGTGAAGAAATTCATGTCAAATAATTTTGAGATGAAAGATTTGGGAGAAGTCGATGTTATTCTTAATATCAAGCTTATACGAAAGGTAATAGTGGGGTAACTTTGTTGCAATCCCACTATGTGGAAAAGGTTCTAAGTCGCTTGGGTTTAGTGACTGTGATCCTGCTCCTACGCCTTATGACCCAAGTGTGCTATTGAGGAAAAATCGAAAAATAGCAAGGGATCAATTGACATACTCCTAAATCATTGGCTCGCTTCATGTACCTTGCGAAAAGCTACGAGGCCCGATATCTCATATGTCGTGTGCAAATTGAGTCGCTTTTGTTTTTAAATCCAGCGATGATCATTGGCGTGTTTTTGAGAGAGTGATGCGCTATTTGAAAGGTACAATGACCTATGGTATTCATTACCAGATACCCAAAAGTGCTAGAAGGCTATTGTGATGCCAACCGGATCTCCGATGCGTATGAGCCGTATGCCACGAGCGGATATGTGTTCTTGCTTGAGGTGCCGCCGCCTCCTCGAAGTCTTGCAAGCGCACTATCTTAACGAAGTCTACAATGGAAGCAGAACTCACCGCATTAGACACCGCTGGGCTAAGGCCGAGTGGCTTCGTGATCTCCTAATGGATTTGCCGGTTGTTGAGAAACCGATACGGCTATATCCATGAACCGTGGATAACCAAACCGTGATCATTAAGGTTAATGTAGCCAAGGGACAACATGAAGTCAACTAGGCATGTCAAGAGAAGATTAAAATCACAGAAAAACCGAGAAACTCCTGAGTTATTGCATTGATTATGTCCATACATCTAGCAACTGCAGATCGCTTTACAAAGGGCCTCGCCACGAATGTGATAGAGAGTGCATCGAGAGAGATGGTATGAGACCCGTATAAAAATCTGCCATGCTGGTAACTGCTCCATGTGATCGGAGATCCCGTGAAGTAGAATGGTGAAACAAGCCGGGTAGTAGATTGAGAGGAAAGATCCCTTTCTTTGACTCATCTCCGATACACATCTTTCCTATCCAGAAGGGTTGGTATTTACCTTAATGTACTCCAAGAGTCTTATGAAGATGAGATGTTGTCCTACGTAACATCTCTTGAGGAGTACACCTATATGAGTCGATCGCCGTCACACGCCTATGGGGTTTGGGTAATCCCTAAATACTCATGAAAGGCAAAGTATGTGACTTATATGCTTCAAACA
This sequence comes from Chrysopogon serrulatus, assembly GCA_015844335.1. NCBI lineage: Eukaryota > Viridiplantae > Streptophyta > Magnoliopsida > Poales > Poaceae > Chrysopogon > Chrysopogon serrulatus. The sequence continues at coordinate 1,449 of JADLZL010000213.1, read as the reverse complement.
ATGGGATGCCTTTTGCAGCCTAGTACCAAAGAAAGGACTTGAGTGAATCTCATCTCGCACAAAAACCGCTAATTCAAGGCTTAGTCCATTGTTCGCTTGTGAGTGAGTGAAACTTGCTCTAGGTGGATGTTCAACTTAATAGCCTCCATCGAAACACCGGGTATATCAAAGAATTGTGATTCTGATAAGCTTCATCATTACAAACCCTAGAGTTTGGTGGGGATTGTTGATTTATTATGGGCTTGGCCCATTTTAGATTTAATAAATCAATTAACTCTATGGTGTGTAATTATGGAAAATATTATTTGTACCGATTGAAGTCCAAGGGACGTTGCCTTAACTTATATGGTGGAAATTATTTCACTTAATTTGAGAAGCCAAGGAACGGACCAAGGTGTGCCACGCACACTGCCGGCCGGGCTGCCATGGGCATGGGCGTATGCGTGGGCGTGGGCGAGGCGAGGCGAGGCAGGCAGGGCAGGCGGCGCGTGGGCGCGGCGTGGCGTACTAAATTTTTTTTAGCATTCACTAACCGCGGGAGTTTCGCTGCCTCTTGAGTTGCCACCGTGTTCTTGCTCTTCACCTCCCCTCTCCATCGGGAGGGCGCCATCACAAGTATAAAAAAGGGAGATGCTCCTCCTCTTCGGGACTTGATGCTCGACTCACATTCCAGTTGCAACTGAGGTACTCCCCCATCTCGTAACTCTGCGCGCACGGAGAAGCGAGAGGGCAGGTGCCTCCGAAGCCCTTGCCGGTTTGGCGAGACCTTGCACGGGGATCGGGCAATTAGGTTTTTGGGAGCCGCCTACGCCGACGCCTAATCCATCGCCGCCGATCATCATCGCTTCTTCATCTTCAAGAGAAGACGCCGCCGCCAATCTTCTTTCACGCACGGGAGGACGCCGCCGCTCGCCTTCCTCACGGATCGCTTTCAACATCTTCACCATGACGAAAGAAGTAGGACAAGGTTCGATCGGATCGAAGTTCTTACACCTGAGGGTATGAACCCGGCTCATCTTCTCTGTTTTTCGTTTCCGCATCATGCTCGCTGCAGTGTTTTCGCGTCGCTTTCATATACTGTTATGAGTCCGCTTCGTATGCTCACGATCGCTTTCGATATATCCTGTGTCGGGCTTTCAGCTTTAAGATATATGCCATGTCCCTGCCTTTGCTGCAGCTTCGTTGATACATTTCATATGCCACCGTGTTCATGTTTCAAGAAGTTCTCCCTCGTCGTTTCATGTGCGCCTGTTAATCATCTTTGTGAGATATATGACATGCTTTATTGTTATATTATATGAATCATGTGTTCATGAGTTTAATATTCAGTTTAATATTCATATGCTTCACATGTTACTCGATATCATGTTCCATTTAATTATGGATGTCTATGATATCATGTTTTCTATTATCAATAAACTTTTATATGTCATCGCCATAATGTTAATT
>JADLZL010000212.1:0-217458 GCA_015844335.1 Chrysopogon serrulatus | reverse complement strand
ACTATAGGTTATCTGAGATTGCACCTAATCGAACATATATTTATGGTAGCCCCAGGTGGTGACAGCCCTGACGGCCGATGTATTTCACCATGTTAGGGTTGCTGTTTGTAGGACCGTAGTCGGAGCTTCTTAGTCCCTTCACACCCGTTTCCGTGACTAGTTGTCGGTGCTAGAACTGGCGGTCCTAGCACCAACGAGTGAATTTGTGGTGCGTGTTCCCAACCCCGGATGGTGTACAAGATGAACACAAGGATTTATACTGGTTCGGGCAAGAGAAGGCCCTACGTCCAGTGGGGGGAGGAGTTCTTGTATTATCTTGCACCGAAGTGCTTGTAGGTAGGGTGTACAAACAGTGAGAGAGGGACGGGGTCCCGAGTCTCGTGATGAGTGAGGAGGATGCCAATATCGGGCTCGAGTGTGTGAACCTGTCATCTAAGGGTCTCTGCCTTCCCCTTTTATAGCCGCAAGGGGAAGGCAGGGCCTTACAAGAGGCGACCGTGCTCGTGGCTGGGTCATGGGTTTCCATCCTCCCTCGGACGAGGCTTCGGCGTGGGCCGACTGTCCCGGTCTGTGGACGAGGCAAAGGCGACGTCGCCTCCTTGCCCCCACGTTGTCCCAATGACGGACGTCCCCGTTGGAGTTGGTGGAGTGCGTCGGAGGGGGGCGCCAGAGCCCCTGTAGCTTTGACCCGCATGGAGGCCGAGGCTCGGGAGGCCTCGGCTTGTCGCCGCACGGAGAGTGGTTGAACGGCCATGCGGCCGGTCGCCCGGCCTGATGGTCGCCCATCCCGGGCTCGAGCTCACGGGGTGGACTGTTGGTTGACCGGAGGGGGTGTCCATCCACTCCCCCCACGGGGTGACGCCGGCTGCCGTGGCCTTGGCGTGGTGGATGGCGCCCGGGGTTCCGGCGATGGGACCCGGCGGAGGGTTAGGCGGCACAAAGTGCCCCACGCGGCGGGCGTGGCTCCATCGTGGAGACTGCGTAAGCATGATTGCCGGGCGTGGCCGTGACGGGCGATGCCCATCCCCGCCGGACATGGAGTACGCCTCGACACGGGGCGGTGGTGGATATGCGTCAAGTCGGTGGTACGGCCTTTGACTCTGGGCGACGCGTCCCGTCCGAGGCCTTGTTGGCGGGGGCTCGGGCGGGACGGAAGCCGGGGCGGCTCGTCCCGAGGCCCCGCCGGGGGGGGGCTCGGGCGGGACGGGAGGGTGGAGGCTCGTCCGAGGCCCCCGGCTGGGGATCGGGCGGGACGGAGAGTCGGCGCTGTCCCGAGCCCCTCGGTGAGGTAGGCTCGGACGGGTCGTGGGCCGTAAGTCCCGCCCGGCACCGTGGCTTAGATAGTGGAAATGGGAGGCCTGCTAGGCCGAAGTTTTGGCGTTTGTTGGGCTTTCCTTAAGGGGCCCTTATTTTGGTCCCCGACAGTAGCCCCCCGAGCCTCTCGAAGGAGTGGAAGCACTCGTTCGTAGGCCGAGGTCGTCTTCCTTGGTTGCCATCGATACTTTCCGCGAGGTGTGCGCGAAGCGGCACCCGGGCGGTGTAGCCCGAGGCTTCGGAGGAGTTTTGGGGAACTCCTTCGAAGGCTTTGCATTTAGCTTGCACGACGTGGCTTTGAGGCTTGTCCCGAGAGTCGTGCTATCTGGTGGGGGGCGCGAGCGCATTCCACCGGGCCGTAGCCCCCCGAGGCCTTGGGCGAGTGAGGGGGCACTCGTCCCGAGGGCTAGTGCGTCTTTTTGGTGGACGAGATAGTCCGTCTTTGCCGCCGCCCCCCCGGGCCCGTCGGCTCGTCCCGGGGTTCGGCTGGGTTTTTAGGGCGTTTTCCCAAATTGGTTTGCTCGTTGGGGAAGCCCCCGAGCCCCTCGTAGCGACGAGGGGAACCCAATGGGACTCACCGCCCGGTTTCTTACGCACCTCGGCTTCCCTTCCTTGAGGGGAGGAGGGTGGACTTCGTCGTGCTATCGTCGACGAGTGTCGAACACAACTAGATCCGGTGAGCCGTTAGCGGGAGAATCCAAGTGAACCGCCTGTGCCCCATTCGCTAGGGGTTGGCTGGGCCCGGAGGCGCGGGGTTCATAAGAGCCTGCACGGTATGCTCGAGGTGGGGCTCGGGTCCGTCCCCCGGGTCCCGAGGGCTCGGTGCTCTCCCTACGCGGGATCCCCCTACTCTAGCTGCCATGCCGGCCTCGGATGCTTGCAAGGGCGGCCCCGCTGGGCCGGGGCCCAGGCTGAGAGCCGTCCGAGCTGCTCCCCGACTGTCGCCCTGGGGTGGCTGTCGAACCCCTTAGATGGGCCAGCTGCGAACCCCCTGGGCCTTAGGTGGGCCGTCGTCCCGGCTCCTTCGTGGAGAAGGAACCCCTGTTTTGCCTTAACATCGGGCGTGGGCGCGTCTTTTAGGCGACCGGCGCGAGTGCGGAGCGCGCGGAAGGTGGCGGGCCCCGCTTTTTCGTCGTGGCGGTTGCCGTGCGCCAAGAGCGCCAGCGGTCCCATGGAGGGATGTGATGTGCGGCGCTGCGCCTTCGTTTGTGACTACGCGCGGTGGCAAGGCCGGGCCCGTGGCCCGGATCCTTTGTGAGGATGCACCGTGCAGCGTGTGTGGCGCGTGAAGTCCGTGGGTCATGACGCTTCGTCTTGTAGCGCCTTCGATCCGTCTTGGCGGTGTGTGAATCAGTGGGCGTATCGTGGGCCCGGCAGCACTTAATGCAAAGAAGGGAGCGCGTCGGGTATAAATACCTGCGTGACCGTGTTGGCCCTTTTCGCCGATCTGGCGCGGCGCTCTTTGCCTACGCCTTCCCGCCGCCCGGAGAAACCTCTTGAGCTCGCGGAGAGGGAAAGAGGAAGAGACTTCCCGTGCCGCCCTCCTCGCTCTATCCCGCCCTCGCGATGGCACCCAAGGCCGATGTTGTCGGTGTGTGGCGGATTGGGAGTCCTGCTCCGTGACGGAGGCGGAGCTGGTGGCGTTGGTGGAGAAGGGGCTCCTGAGCGCCCGGAACGACTTCCAGCGACCGGAGTGGATCGTGCCGTCGCCGGACGATCGGTATCCGCGCCCTCCGCCGGGGTACGTCGTGAGCTTCACGTCATTCCATGAGCGTGGGCTCGGGATGCCGGTGGGGCGTTTCTGCGGCGCTCTGGAGCATTACGGCTTGGAGCTCCACAACCTCGCCCCCAACTGCATCTCCCACGCGGCCGTCTTCGTGGCGCCGTGAGGGCTACCTCGGCGTCGACGCCCACCGGGACCTGTGGCTCTACTTCTTCGAGGCTACCTTGTTCTGAAATCTCCGCCCGGGCGGAGAAAGAGAAGGGAAGGAGCAGGAGAAAGAGAAGGGGAAGAGGTTGGCCGTCCAGGCCGGTAGGCACTGCGTTGCGGGCTGCGATCCAGCACCGCAGGACTATATCCTCGAGGCTCGCCCGGCTGAACCGAGGTTGGCACAGCAAGTGGTTCTACCTTCGCAACGACGGTGGCCACCTTTTGCCTACACCGGGAAGGTGTTCGACTCCAAGCCGCCGTCGTGGCGGATGGAGCTGATCCCCGAGAGGGTGACCCCGCCCGAGGAAGGTGTTTACCGCCAGTGCGCCCGACCAAGGAGGGTGCAGACGCCTCGGCGGTGATCGCCGGCTTCCACAAGCGGCGCTTGCCCCGCTCATGCATCGGCGGTACGCGCTGTATGACATGCGGCCTGGGCAACCCCCAGGAGGGGACCCGGATGGCGGCCGAGACCTAGGGTTCGTCGAGGTCCTTGACCGGACGGCGGGGCGGCATCGGTGGAGCATTCGCGGTTGCTCAAAATCCCGATGCGGCCCGACAAGGGCTACATTGGTCTGGTAAGACCCGTTCCTCCGCTCCGTTGTGCGTTCCGCTCCTCTTCTTCCTCTTCCCCGCGCTGACCCCGGTCGTCGCGCTTGCAGGGGCTCGTGGAGAGGCTGAGGCCGTCGAAGCCCCCTGACGCCACGGAGAAGGCGGCCAACCGCGAGCACGCGGAGGCGGAGAGGCGTAAGAAGGGAGAGCCGCCGCGCGCAATGCCTGCAAGCGTAAGGGAGAGGGAGGACCTGTCTCGGCTGCGGCGGCGCCAGAGCGGAGGGTTCCCTCTAGCGGAGACGCCGTCGACACCACCGAGCACCGCGACGACGACGGCGATGGTGGGGGAGAGTGGGACGAGGGACGAGCTGATCCAGGCCGCTCGGGCTGGATCCCGAGGTGACGCCGCGTGCCCCTCGGGCGGTAGTCCGTCCGGGCGCCGCCGTCCGGAAGGGCTGCCGGGAGAGGCTCGTCTCCGGCGTTGCCGGGACTTGGGGCATCGCGATGCCTCCAGCGCCGGGACGTCCCCCGGGAAGGAGGCATGACGCCACGGGGAAGGAGGTCGCCGAGCCCTCCCCGCAGGCTCGCCCCCACAGCCGCCCGCATCGCCGGGCGGGTCGGAGGCCTGGGATGGGACGCCTCGCCCGGCGAAAGGTCGTCCGGGCGCCCGACATTTCCGCCGTCGGGCGGGTCCCGATCTGGAGCTAGGGATTAAAGTGCGCGGGTATGTGGCGTCCATACCTTGCCGTTGATCTCGACAAGCTCTTTTTTTCCGCCCGCTAACTTCCGTCTTGTCCCCATCCGCAGCTTGAAGCGCACGGTCGCGGTGGACGCGGCCCCCCCGCCCCCTAAAACAGCCTAAAGCGGGGGTCGGGAGCGCGAATCTTGGTTCCTCCGTCGAGGCGACGGTCGGGACCGAGGAGAGGGAGAAGGCCGCCGAGGATCCGCCGTCTACGAGCGGTCCTCGGTGGCGGAAGCAGAGACGGCGTAGGCATCCGCCGGGGAGACCGAGGCGTGCCCGTGGCGCCCTGGTCGAGCCGGTTCCGCCGGGTACCGCCGAACGGCGGAGGCACCCGCGGAGAGGACGACGTGGTGATCCCCGGCCGTGTCGGCCCGGCGCACTCCCTCGGTGTTAGCCGAGGTAGCGGTAGGAGCCCGCGGTGGTTGCCACCACCGACGCTGCTATGGCCGAGGCGAGCCGGCCTCGGCCCTTCACCAAGCCGTGGCCACCGAGGCGGGTGCCACCGTGAGAAAGCAGGGAGGAGCCGAGGAGGCGCAGCGACCGAGGCGCCCACCGGGGTGCCACGGCCTCGGCTGAGCGGCCCCGGTGAGCAACCCGGGGGGGAGCCCACCTTGCCCGGAGAGCCAGCCGCCTCGGGGCCCTAGAGAGCGAGGGGCCTTTGCGCCGATGACGCCAAGGAGGGAGGATCCGGTGAGCGTGGCGGATCAAGGCCGACCACTACGAGAAGGCCGCCCGACCATTGTGTCGGGTTGTGCCGAGAGCTCCCCCTTGCTTCGGGTGAGTGAGCTTTCAGCCCCTCCTTCCTCCGGAGCATCTTCCCATCGACTGACCGCTGGGAAGCGTGTGTTGCAGGATTTGGCGCAGACGCCGAGCGGGAAGTCGGAGGTTCTCCGGCCGGCCGGCCTTCACGATCAGTACCTTCAGCGAAGGGGCTGGTCTCCCCACCGACGACGGCCGTGTCGAGAAGGACGCCGAGCTCGAAGCTCCGCCTTCCTCCCCCAAAAGCGAGCCGAGGCCGACGGGCGCTGCGAGGACGCTACCCTTGCCGTGGACGCCGCGGGCCACGCTTAGAGCCTTGACCAGCTCCTGGACGGAGAAGGAGGCGATGGTCGCCGAGGCCCGCTACCGCGGACTCCATCAAGTCTCGTCCGACAAGCTGGAGGCCTCGAAGGCCGAGCGCCCTCATCCCGGGTGAGGAGTACTCCAAGCCGAAGGACGCGGCCTTGCTGGGGATCGGCGAGAACGAGACCCTCCGCCGCCACCGCGAGGTAAGAGCTGTGACCCGGCCTTCGTGCCTGGTGTTACACGCCCGAGAGCCTAACTCTCTAGTTCTTGCACCGCAGCAGGCAGTGGTGACAGCCGGAGGAGAGCCTCCGCGCGCCGCAAGCCGCCTATAACTCGGCGCAGGGCGAGCTTGAGACCCCGACGCTGAGGCCACAGCCGCCTCAAGCGCCTCGGTGGAGGTGGAAGAAAGCCGGGCGGCAAAGAACTTGATGTCGCGACCGGGCGACGGTGCCGCAGCCGGGTGGAGGCGCCAAGCTGAGGCCCTCCAAGTCTGGCGTGTCACACACGCCGCGCTGACCATGTCCCACTATCAGCCTCGACCTCCCCGGATCGCCGAGGGGCTCATCGTGGGCCGAAGAGGAGATGGGGCACGAGACCGATGTGCTGGCCCAACTCGCCGAGGAGGCCGAGAAGAGCGGGCTCCCCGCCGCGACCGGGTGGCCACTTTCGCGCCCGGCCGCTCCACTCCTCCGGCGAAGCTAGTGACGCCGAGGCCGCGGACGCGGAGGTCGTGTCCGCCGAGGTCGTGGATGCTGGTGCCGGAGGCCTCGAGGCCGTGGATGTCGCCCCCCAAGACGTTGGTGGCCCGGATGCCCCCAAGAGATCCTCGCAGTGGGCCCAAGTGCTCGTGTAAATAGAGGTTTATGTTGATTTTGTGCTTATGAGACACTTTGCGAATCGGCCCGTTGAGGTTTTATGCTTTTTGTACTAGCTTTTTCGTTATCTCTCGCCTTCCCTTCCGTTCGTATTCGCTACTTGGTCTTGCGAGGATGCTTTGCAGCCGGGGGTCGCTCTTTTAACCCAAGGGAGGGGATCTGCGAATAGATGCCTCGGCCCCGTTGCCCTTCCATAGTCGAGCGACCTCCTCGCGGCACATGGAGTCATTCTTTTGGCTGAGGGTGGCGAGTGGAGGCACCGTAGCACTCGGGCATAGGTGACATCGCGGTTCGGCCGTCCTTGGCCTCGGGATGACCTTGGTCGTGCCTTTTCCTAAGTATGCAAAACCTTCCGGAACGTAGAGTCTAAGAAAGATAGCCAGGAAAACGAAAAAGATTTCGAAAAATATTTTTTGAGGGGTGCTTTCCGGGAGGGGGTTCCCCCCTTTCTAGCCCCCGAGGGAGGCTTGGTTTTGGTGAGCCAAAAGCAAGTCTCGCTGAGTCCTACTGGTGACAGAATGCTGTGCCTTGAAAAAATCGCCCAAGGACTTAGTTTTATTTAGCCAATGGTACAAGACGCATGTACAATGCTTGGAATTTCTAGGGGTAAAAGCGACGTAGCTGTTGGATGTTCCAAGCGTTGTTGAGGATCTCGCCAGCCTTGTTGGCGAGCTTGTATGTGCCCGGCTTGAGGACTTCAGCGACGATGAAGGGTCCCTCCCAGGGCGGTGTGAGCTTGTGGCATCCTTTGTTGTCTTGGCGGAGACGGAGCACCAGATCACCTTCCCTGAGGTCTCGGGTCCGCACTTCGTCGGGCCGTGGTAGCGTCGAAGGGACCTGCCGGTATCTTGCCGAGTGTATGAGGGCAGCGTCCCTGGCTTCCTCAAGCATGTCCAGCGAGTCCTCCCAAGCCACTTGGTTGCGGGCCTCGTCGTAGGCTTTTAGCCTCGGGGATCCGAATTCCAAGTCGGTAGGCAAGGTGGCTTCAGCGCCGTACACCAGGAAGAAGGGCGTGAAACCCGTCGCTCTGCTGGTCGTCGTCCTGAGGCTCCAGAGGACCGAGGGAGTTCCTCGAGCCACCTTTTGCCGAACTTGTCGAGCTTGTTGAAGATCCGAGGCTTGAGCCCTTGCAAGTATCATCCCGTTGGCCCGCTCTACCTGCCCGTTGCGTGGGGGGTGCGCGACTGAGGGCCGACGACGCGTATCTAGTGCTTGTCGCAGAAGTTTGAATTTCACCCCGTGAACTGGGTGCCATGGTCTGTGATGATAGAGTTCGGGACTCCAAAGCGGTGGACGATGTCGGTGAAGAAAAGCACCGCCCGCCGACCGAATGTTGGTGACGGGCGGCGCCTCGATCCATTTGGAGAACTTGTCGATGGCGACGAGCGCAGATGAGTGAAGCCCCGGGCGCCTTCTTGAGGGGTCCTACTGATCCAAGCCCCACACGGCAAAAGGCCACGTGATCGGGATGGTCCAGGCGCTGGAGCCGGCGAGTGCGTCGGCGAGCGCGTATCCGACATCCTTCACAAAGTGCGTACCACCTCGGTGGCGTCGGCGACCGCGGTCGGCCAGTAGAACCCCTCGAGAAAGCGCCGACAAGGGGAGCGGGGGCGGCGTGGTGGCCGCAGACACCTGCGTGGATCTTGTGGGCTAGGGGGACCGTGATGCATCGCTGCAGGACTCCCGAGGGGCTTCGCTTGTAGAGCTCGTCCCCCCGATGACGGCGAAAGATTTCGCTCTTCTCGCGGTGCGCTGGCTTGGTTGAAGTCCTCGGGGAGGACTCCCCGGATGATCCAATCGGGTATGGCTTTCTCCAGCCTGGTTTGGGGTCGGCCTCCGGATCCCCCGCCGATCTCCATGACCTCGGCATTTGATGCCGAGGATGCCTCCGGAGGTTGAGGGGGCCTCGGATGCCGAGGGGGCCTTGGGCCAGGCCTCCAGCCCCCGAGGGGGGTCGGAATGATCCTCTGAGGCCTCCCCTTGCCCCCCGATCGTGACGGAAGGAGCTACGAGGTCTTTGGTGAAGACGTCAGGGGGAACCGGGGCTCTTCCAGCGGCGATCTTGGCGAGTTCGTCGGCGGCTTCGTTGTGCCTCCGGACGACGTGGTTGAGCTCGAGACCGTCGAACTTGTCCTCCAGGGCGCGCACCGCTTTGCAGTACACATCCATCTTGGGGTCGTGGTAGCTTGAGTCCTTCATGACTTGGTCGATGACGAGCTACGAGTCCCCTCGGACGTCGAGGCGTTTGACGCCAAGTTCGACGGCGATCTTTAGCCCGTTGAGCAGGCCTTCGTACTCTGCCATATTGTTCGATGCTGGGAAGTGAAGGCGGATCACGTACCGCATGTGCACCCCAAGGGGAGAGACGAAGAGGAGGCCGGCGCCGGTGCCGGCTCCGGTCTTCATTAGGGACCCGTCGAAGTACATCGTCCAGCATTCCGCTTGGAGCTGGAGCGGCGGCAAATGGGTGTCGATCCACTCCGCGAAAAGTCAGCCAAGACTTGGGATTTGATGGCCTTCCTTGGCGCGTAGGAGAGAGTCTCTCCCATGAGCTCGACGGACCACTTGGCAACCCGCCCCGAGACCTCCCGATTCTAGAGGATCTCTCCCAACGGGAAGGAGGAGACCACCGTCACGGGGTGGGCATCGGTAGTGCCGGAGCTTGCGCCGAGTCGGGACCACCGCGTGAGAGCGCCTTCCTGATCTCGCGGGTAGCGGATCTTGGTCTCGGACAGCACTTCGCCGATGAAGTAGACCGGCCTTTGGACCGGCAAGGTGTGGCCCTCCTCCTGCCTCTCGACGACGATGGCCGTGCTGACCACCTGGGTGGTTGCGGCGACATACAAGAGGAGGGGTTCACCCCCGGCGGGCGGGACGAGGATCGGGGCACCGGTGAGGGCAGCCTTGAGCTTGTCGAGGGCCTCCCCGGGCCTCGGTGGTCCAGAGAAGCGCTCGGACTTTCTCGGGAGGCGTCTGGGCAGGCCCTTCACGCCGAGTCGTGAGATGAAGCGACCGAGGGCCGCGCTGATAGCCCATGACTCGGCCGTACGCCCTTCGTGTCCTTGATCGCCCCCATGCTCGTCACCGCGGTCACCTTTTCTCGGGTTGGGCTCGATGCCGCGTTTGGAGACGATGAACCCGAGGAGCATGCCTCGGGAACCCCGAAGACGCACTTCTGGGGGTTGAGCTTGACGCTTTTGGCCTTAAGACACCGGAAAGCGATCTTGAGGTCGAGATGAGGTCGCCGCCCTCTTGGTCTTGACCACGATGTCGTCAACGTAGGCCTCTACAGCTTCGCCGATGTGGTCGCCGAAAAACGCCCAAAGATGCATCATTGGTACGTGGCCCTGCGTTCCTAAGCCCGAAGGGCATCGTCACGTAACAATACATGCCGAACGGGTGATGAAGGACGTCGCGAGCTGGTCGGACTCCTTCATCTTTATTTGGTGGTAGCCGGAATAAGCATCTAGGAAGGATAAGAGCTCGCACCCCGAGGTGGAGTCGACTATCTGATCGATACGTGGTAAGGGAAAAGGGACTTTCGGACATGCTTTATTTAAGCCGGTATAGTCTACACACATCCTCCATTTCCCACTCTTCTTCCTAACCAAGCACAGATTAGAAAACCACTCGGTGGGAACACCTCCTTGATGAATCCGGCCGCCAAAAGCTTGTTCACCTCCTCGCCGATGGCCGTGCGCTTCTCCCTCGTCGAATCGGGCGCAGCCGGCCGCTTCACCGGTCCGGACCCGGCCCGGATATCAAGGGAGTGCTCGGCGACATCCCTCGAATGCCCAAAGATGTCCGAGGGACTCCACGCAAAGATGTCGGTTCGCACGGAGAAAGTCGACGAGCACGGCTTCCTATTTAGGGTCGAGGGAGTCACAGATCTTCACCGTCTTGCCGGACGAGGTGGAGGGGTCGAGCGGGACCTCCCTTACCCCATCGGACGGCTCGAAGGTGCCGGCGCGGGCGCTTTGGAGTCGAGAGCCTCGGAGACGGCCATGGCCTCGGCATGCTCGATGGCCTCCACGTCACGCTTGAACGCATGCTCGTAGGAGGAGCCAACGGTGATGACGCCGTTGGGGCCTGCATCTTGAGGAGGAGGTACGTATAGTTCGGGACCGCCATGAATTTCGCGTGACGCTGACGTCCGAGTATGCCGTGGTAGGTTCCTCGGAAGTCGACCACGTCGAAGGTAATGACCTCCTTGCGGTAGTTTGATGGTGTCCCGAAGATGACGGGGAGGTCAATCTGCCAGAGGGGCCAGGCTCGCTTGCCTGGCACAATGCCCTGAAAGGGAGAGATGGAGGGTCGGAGGTGTGGGCGCTCCACCCCCAACAGGCTGAGGGTGTCAGAGTAGAGGATGTTGAGGGCGCTGCCGCCATCCATCAGCACCTTAGTGAGCCGAACGTTGCCGATGACGGGATCTACTACGAGTGGGTATCTCCCGGGGTTTGGTACGTAGAGCGGGTGGTCGTCGGGGCCATAAGTGATGGTCTCGGCCGACCATGGTAGGTATCGCTAGCGCGTGGCGGGCGCACCGAGAATACCTCTCGGCGCCGCGCTTGATCTCGTCGTGGTGAAAGGTTCAAGGGGAGGCCCCCGATGATCATGAAGACATCGTGGATCTTCGGGAACCCATCGTCCTTGTCATCCTCCTCCTTCTCCTTCTTCTTCTTGTCCTCGGGCGGGGCAGCTTTTGGTAGAATCAGCGAGGCCAAGTCACACTCCCCATGGTGTGCTTGACGGGGAACTTGTGGAAGGGGCAAGGCTTCTTGAGCATGTCGTCGAACGCCCGGGCCCCGGGGCCTCGGGGTGCCTTGCGGCGGTCGGCGCAGATGACGAGATCATCCTCGGAGTCTTCCTCCTTTTTGCCTTGCTTCTCCCTCCGCTTGCCCCTCTTGTTCTTCTTTTTTGGTTGCGGCCGCACTTGCCGGGGCTTCTTCATTCTTCCGCCTGTCCTTGTCATTGGCGCCCATGAAAGATGGCCCCCACCGCCTCCTCACCGAGGCGAATTTGTGGCCACCTCAAACAGCTTCGCTGGGCGGTGGAGGGCATCTTTCTGTCCCGATTCGTGGACCAGCTCCTTGTAGGTTGTCCCGTCGAGGAATGCGCCGATGATGGCGGTGTTGGCCACGTTAGGCAGCTCGGTGCATTTCTTGGAGAAGCGGCGGATGAAGTCGCGAAGTGACTCGTCGGGCTTCTGGCGGCAGCTACGGAGATCCCAGGAGTTCCCGGGGCGCACATATGTGCCCTAGAAATTTCCCACGAACACTTTGACTAGGTCGGTCCAAAGATCGTGCGGGCGGGAAGGTGCTCCAGCCAGGGCCCGAGCGGCGCCGCCCCAGAAGGGGAAGGTTGCGGATGATGAGTCTATCGTCGTCCGCCCCGCCCAACTGGCAGGCGAGGCGGTAATCGTTGAGCCAAACCCTGGGGTTCGTCTCACCCGAGTACTTGGTGAGGTTAGCGGGCTGGCGGAATCGGAAGGGGAACCGTGCGCCGTGGATCTCCCGGCTGAAGGCACGGGCCCCGGGGTCCGCGCCGCCGCGGTCCCCGTCGCCGCCACGCCCGCCGCCCCTGCGTGGCCAGCGGTCGCGTTAGCCTCACGGCCTGCCTCCCTCACGATGTTGCGTGGCGCCGCCGGCCGAGGTCGCCGTAAGTTGTCCTGGATGCGCCGCAAGCCGGCCTTCGTGAGGGGTCTTGGTGGACAGAGGCCTCGCGCTCCTCCCGGGGAATGCCCGCGGGTTCCTCGTCCTTGCGAGCGGCCTTGGCGCGAGGACGAGCTCTCGGCCCGTTGGACTGCGGCGGTCTCGATGGAGGTCTCGTAGCTAGTCGCGGATGCGGCGCCCGGTGGAGGGCTCCGCATTGATCGGAGTAGAAGGCCGCAGCCGCGACGCTTTTGGCTTGCACGCAGAAGACGGAGGATGCTCGCCCCCTCGCCGCTGACGATCCTCTCGCTGGACGCCGCGGGCGTGCCGCCGTGCTGCGGGGCTTGGGCTGAGCGCCGCTGGTGGCCTTGCTCGAGCGCTATCTATCTTCCGGGCCAGAAGCTGAAGACGGTCGCGGGTCAAGCTTAGCCCCGAGGTCGCGGATCTGCTCTCGACGGTGGGTCAACGAGGCTCCCGAGGCGTGGCTGCTGGATCCTCCGCCCTTGGGGTGGCCGCAGCGGCGGGTCTGCTCCCCCCCGCGGTCGAGAGGCTCCCTGGATCCACTGGGTGGCGACCGCCGGGCGGGCCTAGCGGTGTGCCTAGGGTCACGATCCTCGTCCCCATCGCCGCCGCCGCGGCCGCCGGGCGCCGAGATCACGAACCTCCACGGGAAGCACTCGCGCGCGTCGGTTCGTACATGTCGTCGGGGAGTCGGAGTCGGGGTAACCGAAGGCGGGCGTGCTCGGGATGAACCCCCTGGGTTCCGTGTGCTCGAGGTGGCGCCGGATCGGGTGGGTGTAGCGCGTGCCGGAGTGGCGTCGCTGCTCCTCCTGCCTGATCAGGTACTCCTCGTAGGCATGGATGGATCCGTTGGGGATGTCTGCGTCGGGGTGCTCCGTGGAGTGCCGCCGATGGCGGGGACGCCTCCTCCGGGCTCCCATGGCGGTGGGGATCAATGCTGTGTACGTGGCAGCAGCGTTGATCATGCCAAATGGCTGGCGTGGTGGCGACGACGGCTAAGCGTCCCTACAGCGGGTGTCGTCCAGCCACAGTGCCGCAAGATCTTCCTGAAGGCCGCCAGCGTCAGGATGCGTCCGTCGAGTGTGGCGGGAGCGAGCACCGTGGTGCCTCCTGCGCCGGGCCGGTGTCGAGTCCGCCGGGGACTCATCGGAAGGCCCCCTCGAACTCCGGGCGGGAGGAGTTCCATGTCGTCTTGACCCCGCTGACACGAACTCAAGCTCACCGAACCGGATCGGGGTCCCCGGCTCAGCGGGCCGGAGTGGAGAGAGGTTGGGGGTGAGAAGTCGCCCCGGCGTCGTCACGTCTGGCGGCCATCCGGAGGTTTGGCGGGAAGAGAGGCGAAACACGCACGCCCCCCTACACGGCGCCGCCCCGCCGGTGCTAGAACTGGCGGTCCTAGCACCAACGAGTGAATTTGTGGTGCGTGTTCCCCACCCCGGATGGTGTACAAGATGAACACAAGGATTTATACTTGGTTCGGACAAGAGAAGGCCCTACGCCCAAAGTGGGGGGAGGAGTTCTTGTATTATCTTGCACCGAAGTGCTCGTAGGTAGGGTGTACAAGCAGTGAGAGAGAGACGGGGTCCCGAGTCTCGTGATGATTGAGGAGGATGCCAATATCGGGCTCGAGTGTGTGTGAACTTTGTCATCTAAGGGTCTCTCGCCTTCCCCTTTTATAGCCGCAAGGGGAAGGCAGGGCCTTACAAGAGGCGACCGTGCTCGTGGTTGGGTCATGGGTTTCCATCCTCCCTCGGACGAGGCTTCGGCGTGGGCTAACTGTCCCGGTCCGTGACGAGGCAGTGCGACGTCGCCTCCTTGCCCTTGTCGTCCGGAATGACGGACGTCCCTGTTGGAGTTGGTGGAGTGCGTCGGAGGGGGCGCCAGAGCCCTGTAGCTTTGACCCGCATGGAGGCCGAGGCTCGGGAGGCCTCGGAGCTTGTCGCCGCACGGAGAGTGGTTGGAACAGCGGCCCGGCCGGTCGCCGGCACAGTGGTCGCCCATCCCGGCTCGAGCTCACGGGGTGGACTGTTGGTTGACTGGAGGGGTGTCCATCCCACTCCCGCGCACGGGGTGACGCCGGGCCGCCGTGGCCTTGGCGTGGTGGATGGCGCCCGGGGTTCCGGCGATGGGACCTAGCGGAGGGGTTAGGGCAAAGCCAAAGTGCCCCCACTATGGCGGGCGTGGCCTCCATCGTGGAGACTGCGTAAGCATGATTGCCGGGCGTGGGCCGTGGATGGGCGATGCCCATCCCCTGTCGAGAACATGGAGTCTGCTCGACACGGGCGGTGGTGGATATGCGTCAAGTCGGTGGTACGGCCTTTGACTCTGGGCGACGCGTCCCGTCCGAGGCCTGGTTGCCAGGGGCTCGGGCGGGACGGAAGCTGGCGGCTCGTCCGAGGCCCCGCCGCTGGGGGCTCGGGCGGGACGGAGGGTGGAGGCTCGTCCGAGGCCCCTGCTGGGGCTCAAAGTGGACGGAGAGTCGGCGCTCGTCCGAGCCCCCGGTGAGGTAGGCTCGGACGGGTCGTGGGCCGTGCGTCCGCCGACCCGCACCGTGGGCTTAGATAGTGGAAATGGGAGGCCTGCTGGGCCGAAGTTTTGCGTTTGTTGGGCTTTCCTTAAGGGGCCCTTATTTTGGTCCCCGGCACTAGTGTTTCGATGTCCCGAAGTATTATTGTGTGACTGCTATATCTATCCATGAATCAGTTATTATAGAACCCTAGTAATAGAGAAGTATTTAGGAACCTTGATCTCTCCCGTTGTCCTCTCACTTTAGCTATTTACTCTTTTATCATAAAATTCTCCTGTGTATGTCATATATACATAATTTCTATCATCTATCATGTACCCCTACATTAGTCTAGTTGGTGCATTAGTTAGTAGATACATGATGGCGAACTATCAATATCTTTATCCATTATTTCTCAGTGGTAAAATATAAATAACGATACCGGGAATACTCCCGGTAAAATACTAATAGTATTCTGTAAACTGCTTGAATCTTTTATATTTTAGTTGTGTATAAGAAATACCAACACCCGTGCGGTGGATTGGTAGAGTGGGATTGTCAGGTTAAGAGTATATTTATATACATGAGGTTCATGTACTCATCTTTTTCTGTACATTGCTCTGAAGTGTTTAGGAACAATAGTAGTATAACGTAGCAATGATTGTTAGACATACTTGCACTAAATGAAATAGCTTTGACTGTAGCTTGAATACTTAGGAGTTATTTCTCTATTAATTGATTAGACGACGTTAACATGCCTAGAATTGCTATGAGTGAATTAGTATTATTATGAGATGACTGATCATATTTATTATTTATCTATTATTTATTATTTATCTTGTGACACCTTTCTGTTGTTGAGGAGAGTTGACATTGGCTACATCTCTTATTCACTGCATATAAGTGTTATCAATACTATAGAGTAGTGTAACACCCTAAAATTTGCCTCTTTGAAAGTAGGGAGAAAATGATATGATTTTGTATTTTTGTGCTCATGAGAATATATAGCAACATGATATTTTTCATTAAATTAAAACTTAACATGGGTATAGCGACATGTTTGTGCATTCATGCTGAAGCATATGATTTCTTTTGTGATGAGTGATTTTGACCAAAATTCAAAAGAATTCAATATAAAGTTTAAAAATTAGATTGAGTCTTTAAAAAAAAAGAAACTCTTTCAGCCTCTCTTTTTTTTGCCTGCACCCTAGCTCACTCCTTCCCGACCCGCATTGCACCCCACCTTTGCCGAACCCTAATCGAAGCGTCGCTTACCTATCCTAGTCCTAGAGCAAGCCGTGTCTACAATCAAGCTCATAGCCAGCACCAAACTCTAATCCAATCTCATCGAGTACAGTTCATCGACAAGCCGCTTCTCTATCAACATATCTGTACAAACTTTTCAGAAACTGTTCAGGCTTTTTCGTAAACTCGTTCTTTTTTTGAGTATAATCTAATTTTTGAATGCTCTAACATACTTTTCATGAGCTCTAAATATTTTATTTTGGTTCATCATGTTCCAAAATGTCTTCGAGAATTTTTCCCTGAATTTTTAGAGCTTTTGGAATATTTTTCATGGCTTAAATATCAATTCTGGACTTTTTCTAGAATTATTTTAATCCTGAAATTAATTAATTCTAAAAATAATAAAATCTCAGTTTTGCCACCAGCTCTCAAAGCCCATGTGTAATTATCCTAATTAAATCCTAAAGGCTTGTATCTTTATTTACTAATAGGCTTTAATGATTATATAGGCCCATTAGTAAAGGTACAAGATGCAACATCAATTAGTACTATATTACTAGTTGATGATGAGGTGAAGAGTTTTTCCTCCTATTTATACGTACCAACCCCTTGGCCAAAGAGCACCATAACTACCGTAAGGGGAGCCCCTAGTTTGGGAATACCTAGGTAGTAGATTACATTTTCTTGCTTGTTTCTACACACGGCTTCCAACATCTCACCGTACCGCTGCCCCACCGTTGTTCTAGTCTCATCGGCATCAGAGTTTCGTTCTGACGTGGAGTCCAGCTAGCCGTCAGTCAGAGCCCTGGTCACCATTGTTTCATCTGTCACGGTGAGGATGTCTCCTTGTGATCCTGCATCTTAGTATTTCCATCCCCATCCCGTTGAATCTGTTTCCTTCAACTTCAACTTTCAGGCTGTTTCTTTCGTCCACCCCCTAAGCACCATGGCTAGCTTGTCCACCTTGCTTGCCGAGAAATCAGCTTTTGCATGATCGTGCTTGTTTGTTGTGCATGCTGGCCATCCACCGGACATCGACTTCATCCTTGGACAGCTATTGCCCATCATCGACAGCAAGCCAGGCTCATGTCTCTACCCTTGCCATAGCAAGTAGCAGCAACATTCTGTTAGTGCTTCACGTGAGAAGATGGATGGAGTAAAATATGAGGTAATTATAGAATAATCACTAGATCTTATAGTCTCCACCGTCTAATCGTTTTAGCTCCATTTCGAATCAGCGCAATTGGGTTAGTTTTGCATCGTTGTCCCCCTAGGCAGTAGTACTAACGTGCTTCATATCATATTTTATCAAGTTATAAACATTAATTTAATTAGTGCTCAATGTAATCGGATTTCTAATTAAAATCACTATGGATCATTAACTTCAACTTCAATCTTTTATAAATTAGATGTTAACTTGAGTAATATCAGTCTTTATTATATAATTTATGTAGTTAAACACGAAAACATGTAATGATTTATTGTCCAGTGTCTCACATGCACTTTTCTTTTATAAAGTTAAAGTTTAATTTGATATAGACAACGTATGCATATTTATAAATAAAATATGACTAGTTTACCACGGTCTTCAAAATAAATTGTGATTTTTTTGATAATTTCTTCATAATTTTGTCATGTAGACTTTTATTTTCTTTGATAATAGAAAACCCTCTGGTCACGTTAGTCTTGTGTTGAATACGGTTTAGCAGTGACATTCTTTGTGCCACATGCTTATGTGTTTACAATTAAATATTAATTTAACTAATTTGCATATAACTAGTTTTCTAATCTAAAAGCAAAATAGGTGTCACACTACGGTGTCTTATATATAAATGTTGAATATGATTAATGTTTATGCAACTATTTTCAAACAAATCAAAATATAGGTTCTCTAAATTGTTCTTTTACAAATAAATGTTAATTGGACTAATACCAACTTATCTAAGTTTTTATTAAATAAAATTACCTAGTTGAACCTGATTATATTAGCTCGTATAGATGCTTCACATGTTTATTTCTCTTATGAAGTCGAAGATTAATTTGATCAAAGTTTAATTTGATTAAATGAGACGTGCATTAAAAATATGGTTAGCTCTAATTGGATTTTTGAAAGTAAATATGTTTTGATTAATCTAAATTATTATTATTCACATAGTTTTCTTAACTAACATATATCAAGCTCGTAGTCGTCTCTTTTTATAATATAAAACCTTCAATAATTATTTCGTTTGAACGATAGTTTTATTATCGATGTCTTTTGCGCTCTGGTCACCATAGAACTAGCATCTTCTAAGCCGATGTTTTATGTACTGTTCTTAGTTGCTTTTATTTGTTGCCTGTATGTTTGCCTATGCGTGATGCTTGCTACGAGTAGAATGAGAACCGCTTGTAAGAGCTGGAAATCGAAAGGTGTTGACCCAAAGTGAAGTATGAGAGAGTTTGAGCAAGTGTAAAGGCAAGTATAGCATGGGATCATCCTTGTTACCTATTCACCTTTAATCACTTAATTCATATTGCATGTGTCTTCCTTGTTTACCACTAAGGATTTTCTAGCAATTGTATCTTGTACCTTGACTACCATGGGTTTATGCATTGGGTAGCTTATGCTAGTGCTTAATAAATAACCACTATGATCTGTAACATGATTAATGATATATGCAACAAAGGTTAAAACTCGCTTTTTAGCAACGAAAAATTAAAGGGGAAGAGTACTTGTTTGCTCTTGTCCTCTCTAAGGACTTATCTGTAAGTGAGCACCTAGGACTTACAGTACAACCGTGAGGGCTATATGGCTCTGGTTTTAGTCAAGTATGAGGACCCTCTTCTAGCTTGTTAGAGGTTACCGAAAGGCGCAAGAGGGGCTTTACACGATGGGCATAGCGTGGCTTCGTCCTCATGTGTCTTTGCTGCGGTGTGAACCATTTGGAAGGGGGATTCTATGTCTGCTTGTCGAGGAAACCTAGCGGCCCTAACTTGTTAGATGAACCTTTGAAAGACTTCATAGTGTACCCTACCGCGCTTTTTACGGGTAAAGGCGATATGGGAGTCATGACCCCGGCATATGGGAATCACGACTCACGGTGAAAGTGTACAACCTTTGTAGAGTGTTAAAACTGATATATCAGCCGTGCTCACAGTCACGAGCGGCCTAGACTTCTTATAGAATAATGGTTTATGCGATGGAAAATTCTTGATTACTATTTTTGCTATACTTTAATCATTGTTTACATGATCATACGGTTATTTGGGATTTATGCTACTTGTTGCTACTCACTTATGCTAAAATTGAGATATGATAAAAGTTGCTAACCGCTGTAAATCGTGTCGACCTTTTGAGCCTCATTAACCCCATGTTATTCTTGTTGAGTACGACATGTACTTACGCTTGTCTTTACTTTTTAATACATTGGCAAAATCTCGGATGGGTTCCAGATGGAAGATGTAGTTAGTTTTATGAGAAGTAATTGGAGTGCTAGGCATGTGTTACCCCCAGTCAACCGTCCCTGTGAAGAATAGAGTCTGAAGAAAAGATTAGCTCCCATTCCGCGTTACTCTGATGTAAGTGTTAATATACTTATGATTACGCTATATATAACATTGTTTACTGATACTATTTACTATGTGGTTTAATGTGTGGACTTCCTGGGCACACATATAGCATACCTGGTTTTGTCTTTAAAACTGGGTGTTACAGATTGGTATCAGAGCAATATTGACTGTAGGACGCAAGCCTAGTTAGAACTGGTCGTTTTAGCCTGCTTTTATCCTTGCTTACTTCTTTCTCGCTCTCACCTTGTTATTTTCTAAAAGATATGCTTGTTCTGGTCTCTATTCTATTACAAAGGATTGACTCTATTTTGCTTCTCTTCCCTCTATCTAAATAGATGGATCGTAACGAGAAGATTGTCCGTATCAACTCTGGAAAACCATGCTTGACTAGAGGATTCTATGGACAAGCTCTTCCTATCGCAACTCGACACACTGGTTGGCGCAAGGAGTACGTTACTACGACCTTTAGTGGTGAAGCTTTCTTCCACCCTCGACTTATGCAGATATTGCATGCTCGCTACCCTGATCAAGAAGCCAAAGTGGAATATAAATGCACTAGGTGGACTCATCCTAGGTATGAGAACCACTAGAGCACAGAAGCACATGTCACAAGACGGAATGAATTTACTGGTTCACATGTGGTGGAATCCATTCACTCATCTTCCGCTGATCGCTATGACATGCATGCTAGCATATCTGATGCTGCTCACCAGGCGTTGCTAGAATATCATGGAAAACACTACAAAGAGATGCAAGGAAACAAGCACAAGTATCTTCCTCAACGTCTGCCAGAAAGTTTGCAATGTGTGATGGCCAATCCCCGTTTAGAGCAGAATGAACAACTACGAGAGATGGCCTATACCATCCAAGCTCTCCATCAGAAGTTAGAAGATAGTCAACAAGAGTTGGCAAAAGTAAGGCAGCACTATAAAGAAGCCCTTGATGAGATTGATGAATGGAGGAGTCGTGTTGGACTATTTAAGCTTAATGAAGTGGAGGACGTGCCACGCTCATCTTCATACAAGAGATGTTACCCCGGGTGCCACTGCAGTCGCACCATGTTTAAGAATTAGGTGTTTATTATATCCCCTATGTAATAAAACCGCGAGTAGCGATGTTGAGTCAAGTCGAGTTTGTGTGCCTTGTGTACTTTTAATGATTATTTGGTTGTGCTTATGCTTATGATTGTTTTGGATCTTTATAATGAGTGCAATGAACTTGTGGCTTGTCCACAATTTCATTTAGTTTATGGGTTTAAGGTTTAAGGATAAATGAATAAATGTTTGGGTTATCTTTCTCTTCTGACTCCTCTATCTTGTCCTTCCGGAGCAACCTATTTTCTTCAGCATGTAACTTCATTTTCGCGCAACCAAAAATCATGAGAAAATTCTGGAGAACAGCAGACTTTCATATCTTTCTCTGAGCGCAACAACCACCTTCAGAGCAGTTCTGGTTTGGGAGATACAAAAATCACAAGATGAGGTAACTGTGCTGTCATCAACCAGGAACAGTTTCTGTTAGTGCGCTATTTTCAACCAAGTTAACAGCAGAATCTGGAAAAGTATTCTATATGAAAGTTGTAGAGGATTTTATAGCCTTTCCAACGGAATAAGTTACAACTCTATTGGATTAGCATAACTCGAGTTACGGCTGTTTTACTACGCTGTTGTTTTTCTGCTTGCGAGGAACTGCAGGATGTTGTTCTTACCCTTGTGCATGAGTTTCTTTGGGATATCAGAAGGTTATTCTGATACTTAGCTGATTTAGAATAAGAAGCAAAGCTACCCTTTGGTTGTACCTTACTTGACTTTTCTTAAGGGGGTTAGCCAATATAAAGATGTTGCAAGATGAAGGCCTTTTGCATTCAAGTTTGCCAATTAGAAGCATTGGTTACCCCTATGGTTGAGGAGTTACTATCAAGTGCAGATACCTCTACTCAAGAGTGGTGACTTGTCGGATCATCTACCAGGAGCTCCTATACTTGTCAAGAAAGAATCATCGATTCAAGCTATCATTAGTCGAAGGTTTAGCCTTCATTGTACTGGCATTGTTGACATAGGAAGGAATTGGACATCTACAGTTGGTTCTACGACGACTCAGGTAACCTCAATGTTTCACCAAGGTAGCAAATGAGATCGGTTGAAGGAAATTCTTTTCTTGGTTAAGTTATCGCTAATGGTGGAATTATGGGAAAAGACTAAAGAAAACTTGGACCCACACAAGGATGCAAGCGAGTGACTAAAGTTCTCCGCTTGGAATGATGAGATTCAATTAGAGGTTCAAAGAAGGAATACGTGGGACTATCAAAATAGTGATAGTGTTAATGGAGAAGGCGTTACGGTGTTTGGACCAAAAAATCTCAACTATTTTTTCTAGGAAGAAGAAGAGGTTGAAGTTATGTCTACACATTGGCTTTACTACATTTGGATAAGTGTTTCTCTACCTACTACGATCCACCTCATCAAAGTTTGAGATGTCCTTTGTGTCTCAAGCTACTTGACATAAGGATTCTAAGATATGGATTTATGTTGTGAAATGGGAAGACATTGTCTTATTGCGTCCAAGTGTTGTGTTATAAGTGACATCTACATGGATTATAAGAATCTAAAGGATATAATCACTAAATTGGTTTTGAGCTTGGGACAGTGATCATTGGATTAAAATTTAACATGTTTTATGACTTGAAAGAGTGCTACCATCTAGAGAAGTAGAAGTCACCATTGATGTTGTTAGCAAAGAGAGTTATTTGCTAATGAAGATTTGAATGACACCAAGGACTAATGGATTGTGTTTGAAGTTGAGTAACTTAACTTGAGAACAGTCACCAATGTTTTGGAGTCGGCAAATAGAGCCTACATTGGAATAAAGGTTTGCAAAGGTCTTTTTGGAAAATGAGAATAAATAAGATAGATGTTTATAACAGGGTTGTAGGTATGGCCTAAACATGGTACATAGTAGGACATGCTGAGAGTTGTTGCATTGCACTTGGGAATTAGTTTGAGTTTCTATCTCTCGGTGTGGCCTTTACGAGGTATATAAAAAGTTTTGATAGTAAGATCTAGACACAGTAGTTGGTGGTCTGACATTTGGAAGTTATGTTTCTCAGGATGGATTCTTGTTGAAGGAACACTGGTTTGATGTGAAGATTTGGTCAACACCACGGAATGTTGCTGTGTGCTTTAGGGACAAATACCCTGGGAGAAGTTAAACATTGAAAAGGATCGTATTTGTATCTTATGCCTCAACAACAATCTTCAAATAGTTAAGGAAGTTATTTGGAGCAAGGTTGTACCATATATAAAGCACAATGGAATCACGGATAAGAAGATGGAACTACCCAAGAAAGTGAACTGGATTCAAAGCCGAAGAATTCCTATCTCTTGATCCACATCTTCCGAATCTCGGGACGAGATTCATTTTAAGGGGGTAGAATTGTAACACCCTAAAATTTGCCTCTTTGAAAGTAGGGAGAAAATGATATGATTTTGTATTTTTGTGCTCATGAGAATATATAGCAACATGATATTTTTCATTAAATTAAAACTTAACATGGGTATAGCGACATGTTTGTGCATTCATGCTGAAGCATATGATTTCTTTTGTGATGAGTGATTTTGACCAAAATTCAAAAGAATTCAATATAAAGTTTGAAAATTAGATTGAGGCTTTAAAAAAAAGAAACTCTTTTCAAATTCTCTTTTTTTAAACGCATGCCCTAGCTCACTCCTTTTCCTGACCCGCATTGCACCCCACCTTTGCCGAACCCTAATCGAAGCGTCCGCTTACCTATCCTAGTCCTAGAGCAAGCCGTGTCTACAATCAAGCTCATAGCCGGCACCAAACTCTAATCCAATCTCATCGAGTACAGTTCATCGATAAGCCGCTTCTCTATCAACATATCTGTACAAACTTTTCAGGAACTGTTCAGGTTTTTTCTTGAACTCGTTCTTTTTTTGAGCATAATCTAATTTTTGAATGCTCTAACATACTTTTCATGAGCTCCAAATATTTTATTTTGGTTCATCATATTCCAAAATGTCTTCGAGAATTTTTCCCCGAATTTTTGGACCTTTTGGAATATTTTTATGGCTTAAATATCAATTCTAGACTTTTTCTAGAATTATTTTAACCCTGAAATTAATTAATTCTGAAAATAATAAAATCTCAGTTTTGCCACCAGCTCTCAAAGCCCATGTGCAATTATCCTAATTAAATCCTAAAGGCTTGTATCTTTATTTACTAATGGGCTTTAATGATTATATAGGCCCATTAGTAAAGGTGCAAGATGCAATATCAATTAGTACCATATTACAAGTTGATGATGAGGTAAAGTGTTTTTCCCCTATTTATACGTACCAACCCCTTGGCTAAAGAGCACCAAAACTACCGTAAGGGGAGCCCCTAGTTTGGGAATACCTAGATAGTAGATTACATTTTCTTGCTTGTTTCTACACATGGCCTCCAACATCTCGCCGTACCGCTGCCCCACCGTTGTTCTAGTCTCATCGGCACCAGAGTTTCGTTCGACGGGGAGTCCAGCTAGCCGCCGGTCGAGCCCCGGTCACCATTGTTTCATCTGTCACGGTGAGGATGTCTCCTTGTGATCCTGCATCTTAGTATTTCCATCCCCATCCCGTTGAATCTGTTTCCTTCAACTTCAACTTTCAGGCTGTTTCTTTCGTCCAGCCCCTAAGCACCATGGCTAGCTTGTCCACCTTGCTTGCCAAGAAATCATCTTTTGCATGATCATGCTTGCTGTTGTGCATGCTGGCCATCCACCGGACATCGGCTTCATCCTTGGACAGCTATTGCCCATCATCGACGACAAGCCGGGCTCATGTCTCTACCCTCGCCATAGCAAGTAGCAAAGAACATTCTGTTAGTGGTTCACGTGAGAAGATGGATGGAGTAAAATATGAGGTAATTATAGAATAATCACTAGATCTTATAGTCTCCACCGCCTAATCGTTTTAGCTCCATTTTGAAATCAGCGCAATTGGGTTAGTTTTGCATCGTTGTCCCCTAGGCAGTAGTACTAACGTGCTTCATATCATATTTTATCAAGTTATAAACATTAATTTAATTAGTGCTCAATGTAATCGAATTTCTAATTAAAATCACTATGGATCGTTAACTTCAACTTTAATCTTTTATAAATTAGATGTTAACTTGAGTAATATCAGTCTTTATTATATAATTAATGTAGTTAAACATGAAAACATGTAATGATTTATTGTCCAAAGGTCTTGCATGCACTTTTCTTTTATAAAGTTAAAGTTTAATTTGATATAAACAACGTATGTATATTTATAAATAAAATATGACTAGTTTACCACGGTCTTCAAAATAAATTGTGATTTTTTTGATAATTTCTTCATAATTTTGTCATGTAGACTTTTATTTTCTTTGATAATAGAAAACCCTCTGTCACGTTAGTCTTGTGTTGAATACGGTTTAGCAAAGACATTCTTTGTGCCACATGCTTATGTGTTTATAATTAAATATTAATTTAACTAATTTGCATATAACTAGTTTTCTAATCTAAAAGCAAAATAGGTGTCACACTACGGTGTCTTATATATAAATGTTGAATATGATTAATGTTTATGCAACTATTTTCAAACAAATCAAAATATAGGTTCTCTAAATTGTTCTTTTACAAATAAATATTAATTGGACTAATACCAACTTATCTATGTTTTTATTAAATAAAATTACCTAGTTGAACCTAATTATATTAGCTCGTATAGATGCTTCACATGTTTATTTCTCTTATGAAGTCGAAGATTAATTTGATCAAAGTTTAATTTGATTAAATGAGACGTGCATTAAAATATGGTTAGCTCTAATTGGATTTTTGAAAGTAAATATGTTTTGATTAATCTAAATTATTATTATTCACATAGTTTTCTTAACTAACATATATCAAGCTCGTAGTCGTCTCTTTTATAATATAAAACCTTCAATAATTATTTCATTTGAACGATAGTTTTATTATCGATGTCTTTTGCGCTCCGGTCACCATAGAACTAGCATCTTCTAAGCCGATGTTTTATGTACTGTTCTTAGTTGCTTTTATTTGTTGCCTGTATGTTTGCCTATGCGTGATGCTTGCTACGAGTAGAATGAGAACCGCTTGTAAGAGCTAGAAATCAGAAGGTGTTGACCCAAAGTGAAGTATGAGAGAGTTTGAGCAAGTGTAAAGGCAAGTATAGCATGGGATCATCCTTGTTACCTATTCACCTTTAATCACTTAATTCATATTGCATGTGTCTTTCTTGTTTACCACTAAGGATTTTCTAGCAATTGTATCTTGTACCTTGACTACCATGGGTTTATGCATTGGGTAGCTTATGCTAGTGCTTAATAAATAACCACTATGATCTGTAACATGATTAATGATATATGCAACAAAGGTTAAAACTCGCTTTTTAGCAACGGAAAATTAAAGGGGAAGAGTACTTGTTTGCTCTTGTCCTCCCTAAAGACTTATCTGTAAGTGAGCACCTAGTACTTACAGTACAACCGTGAGGGCTATATGGCTCTGGCTTTAGTCAAGTATGAGGACCCTCTTCTAGCTTGTTAGAGGTTACCGAAAGGCGCAAGAGGGGGCTTTACACGATGGGCATAGCGTGGCTTCGTCCTCATGTGTGTTTGCTGCGGTGTGTGAACCATTTGGAAGGGGGATTCTATATCTGCTTGTCGAGGAAACCTAGTGGCCCTAACTTGTTAGATGAACCTTTGAAAGACTTCATAGTGTACCCTGCCGCGCTTTCTGGGTAAAGGCGATATGGGAGTCATGACCCTGGCATATGGGAATCATGACTCACGGTGAAAGTGTACAACCTCTGCAGAGTGTTAAAACTGATATATCACCGTGCTCATGGTCACGAGCGGCCTAGACTTCTTATAGAATAATGGTTTATGCGATAGAAAATTCTTGATTACTGTTTTTGCTATACTTTAATCATTGTTTACATGATCATACGGTTAATTGGGATTTATGCTACTTGTTGTTACTCACTTATGCTAAAATTGAGATATGATAAAAGTTGCTAACCGCCAGAAACCGTGTCGACCTTTTGAGCCTCATTAACCCCATGTTATTCTTGTTGAGTACGACATGTACTTACGCTTATCTTTACTTTTTAATACATTGGCAAAATCCCGGATGGGTACCAGATGAAAGATGTAGTTAGTTTTATGAGAAGTAATTGGAGTGCTAGGCATGTGTTACCCCCAGTCAACCGTCCCTGTGAAGAATGGAGTCTGAAGAAAAGATTAGCTCCCATCCCGCGTTACTCTGATGTAAGTTTTAATATACTTATGATTACGCTATATATAACATTATTTACTGATACTATTTACTCTGTGGTTGTATGTGTGGACTTCCTGGGCACACATATAGCATGCCTGGTTTTGTCTTTAAAACTGGGTGTTACAAGTAGCTTCTTAGCAATGCCTTCCCGGTGGTAAAATATAAATGACAACCTGGTAATACTCTAGGTAAAATGCTACAATGGTATAATTATCTGTCCACTTGTAGAATTATTCTTAGCTTATATCCATCTTTATTTAGTTCTGCCTAGTCACATAAAATGATAAGATTTAGTACCATGTTTTATTCCTACCTTTACAATTGGGGATGACAACCTAGTTTCACAGTTAGGAGTAAGGGTAAAGAGGCTAGTGGCTAGTTGCTAAAGGCAAGTTAATTAATACCAATATTTTTAGCATCATTGCTTGGGGAAGGAACACTAGTACACAAAGCATTTGTCTTGACGGTAGGGATTTATTTCCACTAGCGGTTTTAGCTTAGAGACGCCACTGAAAATCGACAAGTGGGCCCCACTTTAGAACCGCCGAATGGAAAGGGGCTATCGGCGGTTCCTTAAGTCAACCGCCGGTGTAAATGGCGCCATTTACACCGGGCGGTTGACTTAAGGAACCGCCGATGATAATGAACATTTTTCATAGGCGGTTTTCTTAAGTCAACCGCCTGTGGTGATCTTCTCCTATACATACCCCCCTTCTTCCTCCCCACCACATTCCAAATGTAACTCGTAGCTCGAATGGTTCTTCTATGGAGAAGCTTTGGAGGTCCGTTTTCACTAAATACAAGGGGGGGTTTTGCTCTTGATTTCTTCGGAGGAGGTGACTAAAAAAGGTTAGTTTATGTGTTTCTTGCCTCATTTCCCCATTCTTGCTCAATCCCACCCACTTTTTGAGATCTAGGGTTTCACCTTATGTGAGAGAGAGAAGAGTAGCTAGGTTTTTATTTTTTTCCCAATAATTCTAGTCACTATTTTTCTAGGGTTCCTTTATTTTAATAATTAGTTATGTGTAGTTTAATTAGCTATTAGTGATGTTTTTTAGTGGTGATTCTTTAATTATAGTTTCATTAAATTTTAGTTTCTTATTTAATTATTAGTTAATGTGTTATATTGATACTTGAAATTAGTGTTTGTTTAATTATTTAGTTATATTATGTTTAATATAATTTATAGTTTTGTTTTTTTAAATCTAGTAGTGGTGAGGCTTTGATTAGGGTTTTATTATGTAGTCTTCCTTTAGTTTGTATGGTTCCATCTAATAAATTGATTCTTTAAATTATTATGTTTAGTTCATTTAGTTATGTTTACTCTTATTTAATTATTAGTTTATGTGTTATATTGATGCTTGAAATAAGTGTTTGTTTAATTATGTAGTTATGTTTTGTTAAGTTAAGCAGTGATTAGGCTTTAATTTGGGTTTCATTAAGTAGTCCTCCTTATTTTTTTAGGATTTCATATAACAAATTGATGCTTTAATTTACTATGTTTAGTTCATTTAGTTGTGTTTAGTCTTATTTATTTACTAGTTTATTTGCCATATTGATGATTAAAAATTATTTTCTCTTTAATTTTTAAGTTTTGTCTTGTTAAATTAAGCAGTGGTTAGTCTTCCTTTATTTGCCATATTCATGTTTAATTATTAAGTTTTGTCTTGTTAAATTATTTACTATTGCTTTATATATTTTTGAGAGGTGAATTTTTTTAACTAGTTGTTTTAACTATATGTGATTTAGCCCAGACGTGTGTTATTTGAGAAATATACAAGCGAGGAGTTCTTTTCATCTATAATCCATTGAAGGAGTTTGCTGATCATCTTAAGGTTTGTTAGTAATTATCACGTAACATTAATGTCTTCTTTTAGTGATTACATTATTTAAATCTATTAAACTCTATAACAGGTAACAATGGACAGAGCGTTCTGGATGTATAACTTAGACAGAGTAGATCCATCCTACGTACTTGAGGTCCGTAGGTTTATCGATGCAGCTAAAAATCATGCTTTGAGAACACAGACGAAGCTCATATATTGTCCTTGCGCAGACTGCAGAAATCTTGTTGTTTTTGAAGACACAAGTCCAATCATGGCTCATGTGGTCTGTCGAGGATTTATGAATGATTACTTGATTTGGACAAAGCATGGGGAGGGAAGCTCTGCAACGTATGTAGCTGAAGACCCTGTGAATCTCGGTGGCAATGGTCCAGATATGCTTGTTGACGATGTATACCAGTTTGGACATGAGACAGAACACCATTGTCCCCAAGAGAGTGAACATGTTGTGCCCGATGTTCATGATGATGATGATGCAAATGTTGGAGGAACCGACGCCAACAGAACTCAGGTGGAGGATGAAGACGTAGAATTGATGGCTGCACTATTGCATCATCATACGGATCCATCAATGTTTTTCATGAAAGGGATGAAGGCCTTAGAGCAGGCAGCAGCAGAGCCCTTATACGATGAGAGTAAGGGTTGCACCAAAGAGTTCACGACATTACGGTCTGTGCTTAAGTTGTTGATGTTGAAGGCTAGGTACGGATGGTCCGATGCCAGCTTCAATGCATTATTGAGTACTCTTAGAGATATGCTTCCAAAGGAGAACAAAGCCCCTGCTAACACTTACTATGTAAAGAAGCTAATCAGTCCGCTTACTATGGGTGTCCAGAAGATCCACACGTGTAGAAACCACTGTATCTTGTATTGAGGTGATTACAAAGACTTGGACAAATGTCCAAATTGTAGTGCAAGTCGGTACAAGACGAAAAAAGACTATCTACAAGAGGAGAATGCAACTTCGTTTCCAAAGGGAAGAAGAGAAAGAAGACCCAACAGAGTTTAAAACTCGCAACAAAGAAAATAAAGAAGAAGACTATTATGCCCGGAGAAAAGGTTCCAGCTTTGGTGATGTGGTATCTTCCGGTAGTTGATCGTCTGCGGTGTTTGTTTGCAAACCCCGAGGATGCAGAGCTTATGACTGGCATGCTTCCGAGAAGCACAAAGTAGACGGAAAGCTTCGACATCCTACCGATGGGAAGCAATGGCAAAAATTCAATGCTGACCACCCGAGTTTGCTAAGGAGACAAGAAATGTTCGGTTCGCACTATGTACTTGACGGAATGAATCCCTTCGCCGAAAGGAGCAAAGACGCATAGCACATGGCCGGTGCTCCTCACTATCTACAACCTCCCTCCACACTTGTTGCGTAGAAGCGCAAATACCTTTTGTCGACCATTCTTATTTCTGGACCTACACAACCCGGTGTTGATATCGATGTATTCTTGGAGCCATTAATGGAGAAAATGAGAATATTGTGGGATACAGGTGTGTCGCCATGTTGGACAAATACCGGAAAGAGTCATTCACACTAAGAGCAATTATTTCTTTATGATCAATGATTACCTAGCTCTCTTTGTATTGTCGTATGGGTAAGGTGGATGTAGTATGCTTGGATGAAGCTTTTTACGTGTCCCTCGGTGCCTCCAACAAGATAGTATATATGAGACACAGGCGTTTCTTATCGAGAGGACACGGTACCGCTTTGCGAAAGATGGATAGATACTTTGACAATCACGATGAAACAAGGTCCACCGCTCTCCATCGGGTAATAGTAAAGGTCAAAGAGTGTACGAGATAGTTAAGAACATCAAGTTTGTATTTGGCAAGAAGACAAAAGATGGAAAAGCAAGAAAGAATGTGAAGCCAACTCCCTGGAGCTACATTTAAGAAGATGTCAATTTTCTTCAAGTATTTGCCATATTGGAAAGAGTTTGACATATGGCACGCGGTCGATGGTATGCACATTTAGAAGAATGTGTTTGAAAGCATAATTGGTACCTTGCTAGATATAAAGGGTAAGACAAAGGAAGGATTGAGTTCACGTCGGGACCTGGTCAATTTGAAGATAAAACTAGAACTTCATCCAAAGGTTGCTAGATAATGGAAAGTACCACCTCCCGCAAAGAAGCTACAACCCGACTACGGATGAGAAACATGCGATGTGTGTTTGGTTGAAGAAATTGAAAGTTCCAAATGGATTTTGCTCTAACATTAAGAGCATTGTGTCAATGAAGGATCTTACACTCACCAACTACAACTCACATGATTGCCATATGATGTTGACAACCTTTCTCCCTATTGCCATCGGGGCAATAAGCCCGGTGTTCTTAAAGATGGCAATCACACGGTTATGCTACTTTTTAACGAGATATCACGAAGGTAATTGACCGAGAGCGGTTGGAGTCTCTTCAGAATTCACGATTGAGACAATGTCACAAATTGAGATGTGTTTCCCACCATCTTTCTTTTGATATAATGGTACACCTTATCGTGCATTTGGTGCCACAAATACAGGCTTTGGGTCCCATGTACTTGCATGAGATGTGGACGTATGAACGTTTCATGTCAATACTGAATGGGTACGTATCCACTGTGCTCGTCCCCGAGGCCTCCATGATAGAGGGATACACTACCGAAGAGGCCATTGATTCCGGAGGTCCATTCTGCAATAATATTCTAAAAGACCAGATTGCAATAGGTTTGCCTCCGTCCCGACATGAGGGCAAACTACATGGGTGTGGGAGGATGGACCGGAAATCATTCATCCCATTAGACTATAATGTAGTCCTCGAGGCGCATCATAGCATCATGCATCGCCTCTCGATAATGGGGCCTCGATCACACAACACATAGAAGAGCTAAGCGATCATAACCCCGGGCAAACAGAGGATTGGCTATCAAAGGAACACAAGCGTCGATTCACTTCATGGCTAATGGAGCGTAACATTCCAAATGGAGAAACAATTGAGCAACAAACAATCAATAGGTTGGCGGTGGACCATCTCGGTAGGTCACATCATGGCGGACCTATGACATTAATGGCTTCACGTTTTGTACCACTTCTAGGGACAAAAAGAGCATGGTGCAAAAACAGTGATGTTCGTTGCGAGGCCATAGATGATTCAAATGAAAACGCTACATACTATGGCTTCATTGAGGAAATATGGGAACTAGACTATGATTCATTTAAGACGCCCATGTTTCGATGCCAATGGGTTGATGACAAACATGTCACAGTGGACAATTATGGCCTGAGAGTTCTTGATATAAGTAAAGTAGGCTACAAGGATGATCCCCGGATTCTTGCTATCCGTCTTTGCCGTGTCTTCTATGCCGAACAGATCCTTTCTAAGGAAGAGAAGAAAAGTAGCAATAAGACCAAGCATGTAGTTCTTCCTGGAATGCAACAAGGTTTAGGAGTTGATGGTGTAATTGACCTAGATGACTTCAACCATTTCGGGCACATGTCTCTCTTTGAAGATCATCCTTTGAAGATAAATAATGTTGAGCGTACCATCCTAAAAAATTCATTACCATGGGTGCGCCACGATAGAGAAGGCAGAACAGTAGCTGGCTAGTTTGTATATAATTAAGTTAAAAATTAGTTATTCTCAAGGCAGAACAATTTATCTTTTATAATTTATACTCTTGTATGAGTTGTCTTGGTATTCATTTTCTAATTGTTTAAGTCATTTTCTTTCTACTTCTTAATATTCATTTTACACTTATTTAAGTTCTAAAACAAGATTTTATATTAGTCAATATCATGTGTAATAATTTATCGGTTATAATTTGTACTCATAAATTGTTCTGTCTTGGTATTGCTCTTCAACTCATTTAAGTCATTTTCTTTGTACTTATTTAAGTCATTTTCTTTCTACTTCTTTAAGTCCTTTTCTTTCTACTTCTTTAAGTCTTTTTCTTTCTACTCTCTTGTTATTTACCAAACATAAATACCCTACAAAAAATACACTACAAGAAATAACCTTAAAAAAAATAAGCTAAAAGAAATAACAAAAAAGAAATTATCTAAACAAAAAGCCTAAAAAAAAATTGTACAAGAAATAATCTACAAGAAATAACCTAAAAGAAATAACAAAAAAATACCAAAAAGGAAATAACATAAAAGAAATTACCTAAAAGAAATAACTTAAATGAAATAACCAAAAAAGAAATTACCTACAAGAAATAACCTAAAAAAAAATAACAAAAAAGAAATAACCTAAAAGGAATTACCTAAAAAGAAATAACTTAAAAGAAATAACAAAAAAGAAATTACCTAAAAGAAATAACATAAAAGAATTACCTAAAAGAAATAACTTCAAAGAAATAACAAAAAAAATTAAGAAATAACCCAAAAGAAATAACTCAAATGAAATAACCAAAAAGAAATTACCTACAAGAAATAACCTAAAAAAATAACAAAAAGAAATAACCTAAAAGGAATTACCTAAAAAGAAATAAATTAAAAGAAATAACAAAAAAAGAAATTAAGAAATAACCCAAAAGAAATAACCTAAAAGAAATAACAAAAAAATAAATAACCTAAAAAGAAATAACAAAAAAGAAATAACAGAGAAAAACATTAAGGAAAAAATATAAAATAGGAAAAAGTTTGCACTTCGGCGGTGGTCTTAGCCAACCGCCTGTAAATCCATTTACAGTGGCTAAGCCAACCGCTGAAAAATACATTTCCACCGGCGGTGGTCTTAGATAACCGCCTTGTGGAAATGTTTCCACCGGGCGGTTGGCTAAGACCACCGCCAAAGGGAAATGTTCTATAAATACCTAGCGCCCGGCGAAAATTTTCTAAGTCCGGTGGGCGCGAACTTTTCCTCGGGGACGCCGCAATTGCCAAAATCGCCGCCCCGCCGCCGCCGCCGCCGCCACCTTCACCGAGCACCGCGGCCCTTAGCGACCTGCACGACTATGCCGCCCGGCGAATCAACGCCCACCCGCAAGCTATCGGAGCCCCCACGGCACCGCGAATCCCTCTCTCCATCTCCGGCCGCCGCGAATCAACGCCCACCCGTGCACCGAGGTGAGCGACGCGGCGGCTGCCGCCGTGCGCCTTGCCCCCTCCCCGGCAGCCGCGGGAGGCACGCAGCTGCCCTTCTTCTTATGCGGCGGCACGGGCGGGCGGTAGAGGTGGGGCGCGCGGCGGCGGCCGCTCGATCCGCGCCGCCCGCCTCCCGGTGGCCGCCAGGCACGCCCTTAGCCGCCGAAAGCCGCACCACGCCCGGGCCTTCTTGGGCACTGGCAGCCTCGCCTCGTGGTCGGCTAGCTAGCTTTTTTTGTTTTTTATTTTGTTTAATATGTAAATTTATAATTAGGTTAATGACTTAATATGTAATTAGGGTTTATGTAGTTAGGGCTTATTATGAAATATTGCTACATATTTTGTTTAATATGTAAATTTATAATTAAGTTAATGACTTAATATGTAATTAGGGTTTAAGTTAGAATTTAATATATAGTTAGGGTTTATGGTAAAATTTAATATGTAGTTAGGGTTTATGTAAATATTGAAGATGTAATTTGGGTTTATGTTAGTATTAATATGTAGTTAGGGTTTATGTAAATATTTAATATGTAGTTAGGGTTTTTGTTAATATTGAATATGTAATTAGGATTAATATGTAGTTAGGGCTTATTATGAAATATTGCTATATATTACCAAGTACCTTTTTTTAGTAGTGACCTAGTGTTATTTACAGTCAACGCCGCGATAGCCCGACAAATAATCGTTGTGCCACCATCTTCTCATCTTGCTTTGCCGCCCTCGATTCATCTCTCCTCCACGCCTTGTCACAGTACATATTTCCTAATGACTTAGTATTAGTGACTTAATGACTCACTGTAAAATTAGTTAAATTAGTAAAATTAGAAAATATTAATTACTATTGTATGTGAAATTTTGTAATAATTGTATTCATTACTATTGTAAAATTAGTTAAATTAGTGATTTATATTTGTATTAATTGTATGTGGCATTTGTATTAATTACTATTGTAAAATTAGTTAAATTAGTAATTAGAAAATATTGTATGTCAAATTTTTCAAATATATAAATTGTATTATTAAGTAATACTATTAAGTAATAGTATTAATATTGTATGTGGCATTTTTCAAAAATCTTCATGTATTCATTGTATGTGGCATTTTACATATAGTGTTAGTGACTTAGTGTTATAGTGTTAGTGACTTAGTGTTAATGAGTTACTGTTATTTCCTATGTGTTACTACCTAATGGCATAGTGTTAATGACTTAGTGTTAGTGACATAATGACTTAGTGGTATTGACTTAGTGACTTAGTGTTATAGTGTTAGTGACTTAGTGTTATAGTGTTAGTGAATTAGTGTTAATGAGTTACTGTTATTTCCTAAGTGTTATTACCTAATGGCATAGTGTTAATGACTTAGTGATATTTCCTAAGTGTTATAGTGCTAATGACTTAGTATTATTGTCTTGTTATATTTGAAGTTATCGAGAAGATGACGTCTCCAAAATCTAAAGACCATCGATTTAAGAGCAAAGCGTGTGCGAGTCACCCACTAAGACTCACACACCCCCGGAGGCACGGTGAGTCTCATGGCATTAAGAAGCCTTGCCCTTTTTATAACGTCGAACCCTATCAAAGTAACTAACATAGTTATTGCCATGCATAGAACTGTAAATCCTCTAGAACAAGAAGAGCAGCGTGCAGAGTCACCCACTAAGACTCACACACCCCCGGAGGCATGGTGAGTCTCACGGCATTAAGAAGCCTTGCCTTTTTTATAACGTCGAACCCTATCAAAGTAACAAACATAGTTATTGCCATGCATAGAACTGTAAATCCTCTGGAAGAAGAAGAGCAGCGTGCAGAGTCACCCCAAGCGGAAGAAGGACAAGAAGAAGATTTCCATGGTGACATGTTGGAAGAAGAGGAAGATGACGGCAACCGAAGTGATCCATGGCCTAGCATAGATAGACAACGCGATAAAAGTGTTGACCCAGACTATGATCCGTATGATGAGGTATACTTAGTACATGAAAACCAATACTTTCCTTCATAGTATTATACTCATAATGATCCTTACACTCTTGAATTCCTTCGGCCAGGAGGTTTTGTCTCAAATGCGGGAACTTCTTGCGGAAGAAGAAGATGTGCCTCAAGACGAAGCACCAGAAATGACTGAGACAACCACCTCCAAATCAAGAAAAAGGAAACAGAGTGACCGGAAACGTGGCGACCGAGGAACAAATAAGTGGCCAGAGAAGACATATATAGTTCCTAGCATCGGCCCAAAAGGAGAGCCTCTAGTGTCTGATGAGGTGGTGGTCTAGATAAGGAATGCAATTGGTTGGCTGATCAGGGATAAATTGGACATCACAATCACTAGGTGGAAGGATGTTGGTGAAGATAAAAGGAAAGAGCTATGGAACAAGTTTATAGAAAGGTTTGTTGTACCCTACGGGGACGGAGAAACTGGCTAAGCAGTATTTTCACAAACAGATTGCAACATCATTCCGTAACTATAGGTCTGAGATGAATATCAAGTTTCTGAAGCATGGGTACGACCCAACGAGCAAGTATAAGATCACAGCAAATAAGCAATGGGAGAGATATTCAAGGCGCAGAAGAACAACCCAAACCAAGAAAAGCCAAGAGTGAAGCCGCTTCAAAGACTAGCAAGGAAGAACAAATACCACCATCACCTTGGCACCGGTGGTTATAAGAAGCAAATTCCGAAATGGCGGGCAGAGGAGGAGCTAAAGAAATAAGGGGTTCCTGTGCTATCAGAGGAAGTTGGCGAGAGGACGGCAAATTGGCTCAGAGGTCGAGGAACAAAACAAACTACTACTGGTGTGAACTGTCCCCTTAGACATCACAGCCCCCCCGATAAGATGTTGGAGCTAGTAGTGGAGGTCAAACAAGGGAAACTCAAGCCACAAAGGGAGAGAGACATCCCGAGTATTGACCGGGCAACCCCGAGCATCCTGGCCGTGTACGAGGCATCTCCTCGAAGATGGGATGAAAAGAAGGATTTGGTGAGGAGTGGGTGGGCATGTATAAGAAATGAGATCAATATAAGGAAGACATGCAGCATTTTTTTTTTTTGAGGAAAAGGCTAAGGAACAATTCAGAAACATGATGTCGACTTTCTAACAAATCCCGATCCACACCGGTGCGAAGTTAGCTAGTGCAGTGTCTGTTCAGCAGATGAGCACACAAGGCCCACAGATGCAGCTCGTTCCAGGACAACCCTTGCCTGGACCTCAGGAGATGATTCATGGCATGCCCGCTCAATCTGCTCCCTTTCCAAGTAGTGTGGGGTCTACGGGAAACACAC
This sequence comes from Chrysopogon serrulatus, assembly GCA_015844335.1. NCBI lineage: Eukaryota > Viridiplantae > Streptophyta > Magnoliopsida > Poales > Poaceae > Chrysopogon > Chrysopogon serrulatus. Next base: position 180,506 of record JADLZL010000212.1, on the reverse strand, counting down.
ACCGCTATCCTGTGGATGACATCAATGGGCCGACACCTTGCAAAATGCTCATACGATATGGTATGAAGCATCAACGTACAAGGGAGGTAGCCACAGGCTTTGCGATCCCCGGACGTGACTACCACGGTGATCCTATACCAGAAGAGTACTGCAGGGTAGAAGTGCTGACGGTCGTCCCAGGCTACGAGGATGACATGCTAGAAATTTCTGGTCCCGAGGGTATTGAGACACTCGGACAGGCCATTAATAATTTCATCCTGTGGCCTCGAAGAGACGTCCAGTTGACCCAGCCACCACCTTCCACAGAAGCCCTGCCAGAAACTCAGGAGTCAGCACCTGATCTCGACCGTCAACAGGATCCAAACCCACCATCACCCCCTGCTGCCGATCCTTCAAGAACCCCACCGTCAACATCGAAACCAGCAGGGTCTCCGCCACAAACAAGTACACCAGTCCGTGAGCCTGCTTCGTCCCCACCACCTCAAGACATGGAAGCATCGCCTTGGACACCACCGCCGCCACCAAAGAAGACCCAAGAAAAACCCACCAAGAAGAGGAAATTTTCTGTTCCCAAATTGGTTTCCCCATTCGAGCCGAAGAAGAAAACAGCTGGCACTGCCAAATTTTTGGAAGGGATTGCGCTTTCTCGCAAGTCAAGTACCGTGGACTTAGCTGAGCAAGAGAAGGCAGTAGAAGAAGCAAAGATCCGAGCACTAAAGATAGTGAGGCCAACATGGGATGACTATCAAAACGTCCCTGATAAATATGTACCCGGCAGGCCTCTACTGAGTTGGGAACGACTCCAAAAGCTCCCGCCTGGTATAAAAAGACTTCATGACTGGTACATGCGAGCGGCTCGAGTTGGGATCGACGCAATCCAAGTAAACATACCACCAGCTGCTTTCATAAGTGAACGAGACACGGCTTTCGTTACTTTTGAGGGCATCTGGTTGATGATGAACCTTAAGCGGCTCGACGTTCAGCTCGTCACGCTATTTGCATTGTAAGTGTACCTCTTGTACTAACATGGACTTTCGTTTATTATTATTGACTTCTATCTTGTGCCTTGCAGAATGCAATATGATCAAGATGAGTTCGTGTACGATTCCGGACCAAACAAGAATGAATTCAAATGGACTGGGTACCTAAGCCCGAAAAAAATATGCGAGAATGAGCACACCTTCTGAATTGGTGACGACAACGAAAAATTGAAGGGGTTATCAAAGAAAGACAAAGAAAGGAGAATCAAAGATCTAGAGAAGGATCATGAGACTAGATACGCCACCTACATAGGCAATGCATTGCTCCAGTACAAACATAGGGAATGCGTAGTTGCCCCTTATAACTTTAGGTAAGTATGGGTTCATATACATACATTAGCTTAAGTATCGGTTTATATAAATGCATAACAACTCGATTTCGATCGTGCACAGTGACCACTGGATATGCTTCTTCATTTATCCTAGGGACGGAAGGGTGCTGGTCTTTGACTCCGCCGACTACCCACCTGACAGATATGCAAAATTCCAAAGCATCATAGAACGGTAAGCTGACAAAATGTAGCATGCATCTTTTAATCGATGAGAGTTTAAGATTGCTGCTAACTGATTATTTTTGAGATCATAGATGTTGGAGATTCTATAAACTAAGAGGTGGAGTGTTTGACGAGTCCATGGCGGGGCAAGAAATAAGATTTTTTCACAAGTGGCCGGTACGAAGAGTTATGAATCAATATCATGCATGTTACATATATATAAGATGTTATTACAAGTAAATAACTCTATGCAATTTATGTAATGCCACAAGCAACCAATCGGTTCGCTGCACTGTGGATTCTACACGTGCGAGTTCATGAGAATGGCCGGACGGTACATCAGGAACCCTAATAAGGTACCACTAATAGTAACGTTTGTATTTATATCGTTAACAATGCAAATTTACTTAGACACATGGAAATATATATATAATGCTTTCAAACTTCTTTTTCAAGCGTATCAAGAAGCGGAGTCCGAAACCTTCGACGACCTAACTCTGTACGGAATAATTGAGGATCTCTGGTCATTTATCATGAGAGAAATTATTCCTACAGAGGGAAAAATATCACCACCCAGAAAGCCCCTTAGCGAGGCCAGAGTTCAGAGCGCTAAGGGACATTAGCACTCTGAAATTAAGTCGAAATGATTATTAGATTACTCTCCAATGTAAATTTTATTATCACATGGTGGCCACAAAATAATTTTGATGTAAACAATGTATGATGTAATTAAATTGTTAATGATGTATATATGTATATAAGTATTGTATGGTATAATTACTTTTTCTTGATGTATTTGTTATAATTAAATAGCCTTTGTATTGATCATAGTAAGAGAGAAAGATGAGGAGGGGAGAAGGGAGGAAGATGAGGGGGGAGAGAGGAGGGAGGGAGGGGGGAAAGAGGAGGGACAGAGAGGGACAGAGATGAGGGAGGGAGGAGGACAGAGAGGGCGCCAATTCAAAAAATGAAAATTCAAATGAATTTTGGCGGGAAAACATTACCACTGGCGGTTCACCTAATAAAACCGCCAGTGGAAATCCATTTCCACTGGCGGTTCCTTATGTGAACCGCCAATGAAAATGGCATTTTCACTGGCGGTTCACATAAGGAACCGCCTATGAAAATGGATTTCCACAGGCAGTTTTCAAGCAACCGCCAGTGAAAATGCAACATTTTCACTGGCCTCTTGCACAGGCGGCGGGCCAAAACGCCAGTGGCAAGGCCTCTAGAACCGCCTGTACAAAGCATTTGTGTACTAGTGGAATTTAAGATTATTGCAGTGACGTTAAAAATACCAACAGCGAGTGTGAAGGCAGGCGCGTCCAGGCGGGGTGGATGCCGGACCGTACGTCGGCGTGGGGCCCGCTTGCCCGCCCCGCCAGCCACGCCAAAGACGCAGTCGGGGTCATGGCAAGCGCGTGGCGTCCCCGCTATGGCCGGTCGGCCACGACGCTGGGCTTGGCGGGCGGCGCTTGGCCGGGCAAAGCCAGCCGATCGGGCCAAAATGGGCCTGGTCGGTTGCTGTGGTTTTTCTTTTTTTTTAAAAAAAATTGATCTCAAATCAAGCCGAGACAAAAGCACCTTTTTGACCAATTAAAAAACTTTTTCAAGAGATGACCCAAAAATAAAAGTTATAGAGAATTTAAAACTAAACCTTTTTCATTTTGGGTTTTATCGATAGGGGAATCCAGGGGTTCCTCACCGAAGACAACACGGAATAAATCTGTGTATATTAGAAAAACAATATAGGATAGAGTTTAGAACTGTAACCTGCTGTTCGATTAGGACACGAAGAACCCTGGGCAGCACCTGGATTATAAAGAGCTGCTAAGGGTACCCTTTGTAAAAATAGAACCAATATACTGAATAATCAGAAACACTTCAACTGGATTAGGGCTATTAGTCGAGATACTCGAGAATCTGAACCAGTATAAAATTGTTCTCATCACACGCACCAACCATGAATTATCGTTAGATTCAACGAAACTCGAACAAACAAATATCCCGGGTATCCCCGAGGCAGGCTATCGGTGATAAAACATCAACAGCTGCCATGCTAGGTAGAGACTTTCGATGAATTCTTTCTCGAGAGCTTGGCGGACCTTGACTCAACATGAGCTTCATCGAGGGAACAACCTTCATCTTCGGCTCATGGATCTGCAAGGTGGATCACAACGGATAACTTCACACTCGCCTCCTTGACGAAAAAGATGAACTAGGCGAAAGAATCCTAGAAGAAGTCGAACTCACCGAGAAGATAAAGAATTTCAACATCTCCGATTCCGAGACAGAGAAAGAAGGCTATGAAACCGACTCGGAAAAAGAGGGCAAATTTTTTCTAAAGATCTCGGGTAACAACACAACTCTCCTTCCTTTCGGATTAAAAAATACAGCTGGTATTGTATAGGAATTTTGCTCCGAAAAGTGCAGGGCAAAGATCCAAGATGATCATATACAAGCAAGTGTATTCGATCAAGAAAAAAATGAAGAATTATTCAGACTGTTTTTGGCCAAATTCTCAGTATTATGGTTCATACTATGAAGACCTTCCATACCAAGAAGGACACAAGTTCAGCAGCTCAACTGATGACACCTCAAGAGAAGATAAAAAATGATTCAAACTTAAAAGAAACCAGAGAACCGTCTATATGGCAGATTCCATCTTACAACCACCAACAATACCAGACATAAGATCATCCAACGAGTCAGAGTCAAACATATCACCAGACGAGGGCACCGACACAAATGAAAGTGAAGAACAAAAACATGCCAGAATTAAGAGAAACAAGTTGAAGCATAGGCGAAGAACCCGAGTAATCCAAAGAAAACAAGCCTGGAATAAATACAAAGCAGAGTTGATGGAATTCAACAAGAAGAAGAAGGAGGCTAAAAAGCAGAAGAATTCAGATAAACAAAGAATTCAAAATCTCACTAAAGAGTTAGAAGAACTCAATAAGAAAGAACAAGAAAGAGAAACAAAAAAGAACAAAACAACAGGGGTGGAAAAAGAACCCAGAGGACAACCACAGCATCCTAGAAGTCAGCTTTCAAACGACTAGGAGGAGAAAGCAGCAGCAACAATGAGGGAAGAGAAAGAAGAATTTTGCAAAGAAGTCATCATGCTTCGACAAAAACAGAGATGTTAGAAGAAGAACAAGGCGATTCTAAATTCAGAGATGTCAGGTCAATGAGAAGAGCTCAGACCCAATACTACAGAAGAGAAGAAGAATATGATAGAATGTACTACCAAACGGAAGAACCCTGCGACAGATTCCCATGTTTCACAAAAAGGCTACAAGTCATTAAACTACCTCAGAAATTCAAGCCATCAAATCATTCTAAGTACGATGGAAAAATAGAACCCAGACAATGGCTTAGAGTGTATTCACAGTCAATAGAATTGGCAGGAGGGAATGATGAAATCAAAGCACTATTTTTCCCGATGACACTAGAGTGTATGCCATTACAGTAGTTTGATAAATTAAGACCAGAATCAATCAGATATTGGAAAGATCTACAGAGAGCTTTTTGTGACCACTTTGCAGGAATTATAACTCACTGAATCACACCAGCAGAGTTGAAAACCTTGAGACAATAGAGAAATGAAAACCTTAGAGATTTTTATTGAAGATTTATGGAAATAAGAGCACAAGTGCATGATATCACAGATAGAGAAGTGGTAGAAGCATTTGGAGACGGTATTCTCTCAAAATGGCAATTCAAAGACTTCTGCAATGAAAACATAAGAACCAACGAAGAATTCAAAAGAGTAGTTGAAAAGCTGATTTCTTCCAAAGAAAGGATAAGAAGTAGATTCTCAGAACGAGACAACCCAGATAGAAAGAACCATTTCGACAATAGGACAAACAACAAGAGACCAAGACAAGAAAATATGATTGCTGCAGTAAATAGCAGGAGAAGATACTCTAAAAACGAAACCAGAGAATACAAAGAAAGGAAGATCAAGAAATTCGAGAACACTCCATGTCACTTCCACCCAAAGTCCAATCAAAAATTGATAGATTGTGTCATTTTCAAAAATCAATACAGTAGAAGAAATTATGAATATCGAAAGAGGACAGATAAAGAAGAAAACAACCCAGCAAAAGAAGAAAAGAAGCTAGAAGGAGACTATCAAAAAGCAGAGAGACAGATCATCAAAATAATCTACTCAGGAGTACCAAATACAAGAAGTAGAAGACAAGAGAAGTTAGCACATAGAATAATTATGACGGCAGAACCCGTGACACTTTGATATCTTGACTAGTCAGAATACCCAATACACTTTTCGAGGGATCATCAATGGACCAGCACAGCCAATGCGGGACACTACCCAGTAGTTCTCGCACCAACTATAGCAGGAGTAGTAGTACCAAAGGTCCTAATCGATGAAGGAGTAGGATTGAACATCATATTTCCAGACACTAAAAAAGATGAAAATAGACTACGAAGTAATGTTAACCTCAACCAGCACACCATTCTATGGAATTATACCGGGGGAAGCATCAATGCCTATCGGACAGATCACACTGCTAGTTACCTTTGGAACACTAGAAAAATACAGAATGAAATTCACCAAATTTGAAGTAGCAGACTTTGAATCTTGCTACCACGCTATCTTGGGAAGACCAGCATTAGCAAAATTCATGGTGATACCTCATTACCCATATCTCCTGCTGAAAATGCCCACAACAAAAGGAGTCCTATCATTAAAAGGTGACTTAAAGAAAGCTTACGGCTGTGACATTCAGGCAGTTCAGATATCTCAAAGGTTACAAGATTTGAAGATCAGAAAGAGATCGACACACTAGCTGAAGAACTCAAACAAGAAGGGACCCAAATACCAAATAAAAAGATGAATAAGACCAGCAGTTTTACTCCATCAGAAGAAGCAAAAACAAAGAAGATCGACTTACAAACAGGTGATCCAGAGAAGACAGCAATAATCAGTGCAAAGCTAGACCCCAAATAGGAACTCACGCTCACCAAATTTCTTCGGGACAACAAACATATATTCTCTTAGAAGCCAGCAGACATGCCTGGGGTCCCAAGAGATTTGGCTGAGCACATAATTGACATGAATAAAGAGCTAGACCAGTTAAACAGAAACTACGATGATTTGCACCAGATAGGAGAATAGCAATCAAGAAAGAGCTCAATAAGCTTATGGCAGCAGGGTTCATTAGAGAAATATTAAACCCAGATTGGTGTTGACGGTCCTTAACGCCTATTTTATACCATCAACTATTGCTCAATATAACATGATATTAACCATAAAGCATAGTTGTAGGGTTTGATTCTAACGAGTTCCACGAGTTGTGTTGTTCTTGATCGTTTTGTAGGTATATCCAATTTTGCACAGAATAAAAGTATCTTAAATGGGGAATTGGACTGCACCAATGTGACGGGCTCGTCGAGACGATCGAAACGGACACATCATTTGCTATATTCGGAGTCCGGAGTCAAAAGATATCAATTCTACACCGAAACCAATACTAGAAGACTCTAGAAGGCACCAAAAGGTGACGTACCAAAGGTGGGGCCCACTTGTTACAGGGGTGGGGGCGGCCCCCCATCTAGCTCGGGGCCCGCTTCAACAGAGGGCCTCCTACCGCCTTAGGGTTTCCATCTGCACCGTTGCCGAAGTCGGTTTGGCCCAATAAGCAAACGGTGGAAGAATTAGTCCCACATCACCTGTTCAGAAGTGGTGGGAGGCTTTCCAGGCTATAAATAAAAAGGCAGACCCTCTCTCCCCGAGGGCACCACATTATTATGGAGATGTAGAGGCGTCCCTCGAATGGATGACCTCTCATCTCTAGAGAATTAGGGCTAGACTTTCCAATGTAGTTCTAGTTGAGAGATAGGGAGAGCGGCGCTACGCCGGGTTCCAGAGGAGTCTTCGCAGGAGTCATCAAAGTTCTCGTATATCTTTGTATCTATTCTTGTAAGATTTATGCTTTAATATATTTATCTTCTCTATTTACTTTATGCCTTTATATTATGTTTAGTATAGTCGTTATACTTTAGCATGGGATCTCCGCCTGTATTAGGTGCTCTAGTTAGCGTACGTGACTAGAGTAGTAATCGTTAGCGTAGACGTGGTGTCTAGGCTAGTGTTTACCTGATTTGTGCCCGATTCTTACGGTTAGTTGTGGTAGCCATCGAGATGACAGCTTTTGTTGGTCTTCGTATTCCACCACGTCGGAGTTGGTGTTTCAGTAGAGCTTTTGGCAGCCTACCCAGCTACCTTCTTCCCAGTCTTATTCGAGAGTTGGATAGGTACTTGTTGCTCCAAAGTGTTATTGTGTGATTGCTTTATCTATCATAAATCAGTTATTATAGAACCTTGGTAATAGAGAAGTATTCAGGAACCTTGAACTCTCCCGTTGTCCTCTCACTTTAGCTATCTATTTACTTATCATAGAATTCTCCTCTGTGTGTGTGTCATATATACATAATTCCTATCATCTATCATTTACCCCCTACTTTAGTCTAGTTGGTGTATTAAGTTAGTAGATAAATGATGTCTTATTCCATTGTTTCCCAGAGTAAAATATAAATAACGATACCTGGAATACTCCCCAGTAAAATGCTACAATGGTTTTCTGTAAACATGAATCCTTTATATTTTAGTTGTGCATAAGAAATACCAACAAGCATTTTTGGCGCCGTTGCCGGGGATAGGGATTTATCTCTATTTCTAGTAGCGACGTTAGAAATGTCAACAAGCATTTTTGGCGCCGTTACCGGGGATAGGGATTTATCTCTATTTCTATAGCGACGTTAGAAATGTCAACAATTGGTTAGCAAATCTAGTACTAGTGCCCAAAAAGAACACAGACGAGTTACGAATATGCATTGACTTTATAGATCTCAATAAACATTGTACAAAGGATCCATACAACCTGCCAAGGATCGATCAAATCATTGACTCAACGGCGGGATCAAAATTCCTAGATTGTTACTCGGGATATCATCAGATTAGGGAAGAAGACCAAAGCAAAACTTCATTTATAACACCTTAAATATGTTTAAATCAATGCATTTTGGATTAAAAAATACAGAGGCAACTTATCAAAGAGCTATTTGTCTAGGAGATCAAATTGGAGTTAACACTGAAGCCTACATTGACGATGTTGTAATAAAAACAAAGACACCAGATACACTAAAAACAGATCTAGAAGAGACCTTTAAAAATTTAAAAACTTGGAAGTGGAAACTCAATCCAAGCAAATATGTTTTTGGAGTACCATCAGGACAATTACTGGGATTTTTGGTCAGCAATAGAGGGATTGAAGCAAGTACAAAACAAGTCAAGGCAATATTGAAAATGATGCCTCTAGAAAACATCAAAGATGTGCAGTAGCCCTAAACAGATTCATATCAAGACTAGGAGAAAAAGGAATGCCATTTTTCAAACTCTTAAAGAAGATAAAGCATTCCAAGAACTAAAAGAATATCTAACATCAGCCCCAGTAATGGTACCACCACAAAGAAAGGAAGACTTGGTGCTTTACATCACAGCAACAAGGAACGCCATCAACACAGTAATCGTAGTAGAAAGAAAAGAACCTGGACACACCTATAAAGTTTAGAAACCAGTATATTATATTAGCGAAGTATTGATAGAATCAAAAGCAAGATACCCCTAAATCCAAAAAGTGCTATATGTGGTGTTAATAACATCCATGAAGTTGAGGCACTATTTTCAAGAACACAAGATCACAGTGATAACAGATTTTCCACTTGGGGATATTTTGAGAAATCGTGACTCCACAGGAAGAATTTCAAAATGGACAGTTGAATTGGGAACTTTCAACATGGATTTCAAACCAAGAACAGCAATAAAGTCTCAGGCACTAACGGATTTCATTGCGGAATGGACAGAAATCAACCAAAGAGGACCAGAAATTATCAACGACCACTGGAAAATGTATTTCGATGGGTCATTCAAGCTAGGAGGAGCTGGCGCAAAATATCACCAAAAGGAAAGCAACTCAAATATATGCTATAAATACTCTAGCAAGCCACAAATAACGAAGCAGAATACGAACCATTTTTGCATGAATTAAAAGTAGCAAAAAGCTTAGAAATAAGAAGGCTTCTCGCATATGGAGATTCATCAGTGGTAATTAACCAGATAAACAAAGAATGAGATTGTACCAAAGACAACATGAGAGCCTATTGCGCTGAAGTAAGAAAGATGGAAAAGAATTTTCAAAGACTAGAAGTACATCATGTGTTCAGAGAATCAAATATAGCAGCAGATGTATCAGCCTAGTTAGGATCAGATAGAGCCAAAGTACCTCCTATAATCTTCATAGAAGAATTATCAGCACCATCAATAAAACAACCCAGAGATGTAACCAGCGAGGCAATGGATATTGATAAGACAATTCAAACATCTCAACAGATCATGGTCATTCAAACAGATTGGATGCAAGAGATCATATAATTCATCAAAAAAATTACCAGAGGATAAAACAAAAGCGGCAAAGATAGTGAGAAAAAGCAAAAGCTACGCTATAATAGGTGACAAGCTTTATAAAAGAGCAGCATCGTTAGGAGTATTACTCAAATGTGTCAATCAAGCAGAGAGAATTGAAATTCTTGATGAAATACATGGAGGATGTTGCGGTAATCATGCAGCATCAAGAACTCTGGTGGGAAAAGCATTCAGATCAGGATTTTATTGGCCAACAGCTCTCAATGATGTCGAACACTTAGTCAAAACTTATAAAAAATGCCAGATGTTTGAAAAGCAATCACATGTTCCGACGCATAATCTAATATGTATACCTCCAGCATGGCTTTTTCATGTTGGGGATTAGATCAAGTGGGACCTCTGAAGAAAGCAAAAGGAGGGTTCGAATATATTTTCGTGGCAATTGACAAATTTACCAAATGGATTGAATACAAGCCACTAGTCAAATATAGTGTAGACAAAGCAATAGAATTTATACAAGAGATTATGCACAGATTCGGCACACCAAATCAAATAATTACAGATCTCAACTCAACCTTCATAGCTAGAGAATTCCAAGAATGAGCAAAAGATTGTGCAATTAAAATAAATTTTGCATCAGTAGCCTATCCTCAAGCCAACGGTCAAGTTGAAAGAGCAAATGGATTAATCCTACAAGGACTGAAGCCAAGACTATATGAAGACTTAAAAGATTACATAGAAAAATAGATAGATGAATTATCTAAGGTAGTATGGGGACTAAGAACTCAAATCAGGAGAGCAATAGGATATTCTCCTTTTTTCTTAGTATATGGGTCAGAAGCAGTATTACCAGTAGATTTGATTTGGATGGCTTCAAGAATAGAACAATATGAAGAAGGAGAAGCTGAAGAAACAAGAAGACTTGAAATTGATTCACTAGAAGAAGTTAGAAATATTATGATTATCCAAAATGCTAGATATCTACAAGAATTAAGAAGACATTATGACAAAAGTACATAGTCACGATCATTCAAGAAGGAGACTTAGTCTTAAAGCTAATACAAAAGAAAGATGGAAGACACAAGCTATTAAGCCCATGGGAAGGTCCATATAAAGTCAAGACAGTAACAAGTTCTAGAACAAATGAGCTTACTACAATGGATGACATACCGATGAAAAATACATGGCATATCAGTCAGCTAAGAAGATTCTACAGTTAAGAAGAACAACAACATAGAAGATATCAAAAGAAAACCCAGCTGAAAGTAAAACAGCACTTTTTTGCCACTTTGTATGGCCTATTTAGAGGTTTATGGGTACAACCGAATGCAGTGTTCTATTTTAGAGGTTTATGGGTACAACCGAGCTAAGGCATGTGAGAAAACCCAGCTGTAAATAAAATAATACTTTTTGCCACTTTGTATGGCCTATTTTAGCGGTTTATGGGTACAACCGAGCTAAGGCATGCAAGAAAATTCAGGCTCACTGCACCAAAGACAGTGTTCTATTTGAGAGGTTTATGGGTACATCCGAAGCTAAGGCATGCAAGAAAACCCAGGTTCACTGCACTAAAGACAGTGTTCTATTTAAAGAGGTTTATGGGTACAACCGAGCTAAGGCATGCATGAAAATCCAGTTGTGATACACAACACCTTTTTTTACTATAGGTTGTTGGTGTAACCCTGCTAAGGCATGCAAAAAACCACCATCAATCACTGAAGATATTGGCAAAATAACTCTACCATAGTAAACAAAAGAAGAAGACTTCAACACTTTTTTACTATGGGTTGTTGGTGTAACCCTACTAAGGCTTGGAGAAAACCACCATCAATCACTGAAGATATTGGCAAAACAACTCTGCCACAGTAAACAAAAGAAGAAGACTTCAACAATTTTTTACTTCGGGTTGATGGTGTAACCCTGCTAAGGCATGCAAAAAACCACCATTAATCGCCGAAGACATTAGGCGAAACAACCCTACCACAGTAAACAGAGGAGGAGGACATCAACACCTTTTTATTACGGATTGTTGGTGTAACACTGCCAAGGCATGCAGAAAACCACCATCATCAGAGACATTGAAAAAACAACTTTGCCATTACGCCAAGAACTGCGATATCTATGTTACAGCATAAATACTCAGCATTACCATACAAGGCTGAAACATCAGTTATTTAGAATATGAAGATGACAAGAACAAAGAACTCTGCCTTAATGAGCAGAAGATCATAGAAGAAAACAAAAATGAAAAAGTTCTGTCTCGATGGGCAAAAGATCATTAGAAGAAGACAACTGAAGATTAAGAGGGATATTCCATTAACTGAAGGAAAGTATCTACAAAAGGGTAAAGAAAAACCCTACTACAAACTGCTCTGCAAAGGTATGGAGAACAATGTCTACTAGGTCTACTCTATCAGCAATCCGACCTACAGCTGCCCCAAAGCTTTCCATGAAGTCATCCATAGACTCCTGATCAAAAGGGAGGGCGAAGTTGAGCATGCTAAAATCTTCACCCATTTCAACCTGGACAGATGCAAGGGTAATCCGAACCCATGGTTCCTCAAGCCATGAAGCTAGTGGCAATATTGATCAATCCGGAAATTAAGTATTTTCATTCTCCACCTTTGAACCAAAAATTTATCATGAAGAAGAATATATTTACTCCTGGTGGAATTGTGTCAAATTTCAGTTTTGGAGGGCCGTGTGCCCAAAAAATGAAGAAAAGAAGTCATTTTTACAGAAGAACAAATCAAAGATAACCTGAAGTTGCATCTTTATTCTACAGAGCAAGGTCAATTAAACAAGCATGAATCAACACCACCAATCAAGTTGATGCATTATTTTAATATGAGCTACGTCTTTTGGATTGTGTCCTGGTGTGTGGGTGCACCTAAGTTTGTTAGCCACCTCAATAGTCAAGTTCACGTCGGCCCATTAGTTTGTTTAATTAATCATGTCGAGCACTTTGAGTTCAGGATAATTTCCAACCAAGTCATGTGTGCCTGCTTGCACTTATATTAGCCACGCCAGCCGTGTAATAGATTAGATTGGGACCAATTTGTTGGAGTTTATCTCTCGTCGAGTTGTCCCTCAAGAACCCTAGCTGGTCGGGGTGATTGTTTCATCCTTCGGGATTTGTGTCTTGTCCCTGATCGAGCTGCTACAGTTCGGTTTTCGGGGAAGCACCCTGAGGTTCACCCTCTTGCCCCTCGTGGTTCTTATCGTGACCGGCTGGTCCAAGAAGTTATCTAATCTTTTGATTGCAACTATTGTAAGCTGATCCCTTTATCATCTCTAGTGCTATAACTTGTGTCATATTTAGCCTAGGCATGAGTTCGGCTATTTTGCTGTGATCTGAAATCAAAATAAGATCGAACAAAAACTGGTGAAGGAAAACCTAATTAAAAAATCCTAGGACTTTTGGCTCAATAAGCTGTGAGTGGATATCAGTTGTCAAGGTCCTTATTGGCAAGAGATCCTGTTGCGTGCAGTTTCATTGCCTGGCCATCAAGAATACTTTTTAAGTTCCTGTTCTGTGGGAAGAAGCTAGCTATCAGTACTATTGTTTTGGAAATTGAAAATAAACCCTAACTCCCGAAATTATAATGAATCCAGGTTGAATTAAGAATACGGTTTTATAGAAGGAAAAATTCAGAAAAAAAAAAAGATACCAAAGCACTGTGAATATTCCACAAATATTTGGGCATTAAGGGTGTCCTTATGATTTACCCCCACGATGTGCCATTAAGGGCCAAATTGATCAATCCGAGCAGAGATTTACCCCATGATGTGTGAGTATCAAGGCAAGCCCGAAGATGAAACAATTTATTGAACAAATCAAAAAATCAGTCAAAAAACAAAAAAGAGAAAGCAAACAAGCAAAGGGACTACTCAAATGAGGAAACAAATCCGCAACTGAGGCCGACTCGGTCCAATCTTCAGCCCGAAGAGGTATTGGTAACATTCGATTGGTGGAGAATTTCGGCGTTAGTGTGTCCGAGTAGCATTCAAATCGGAGCTCATCAAGGCCAGAACCAAGTCAAACCGATCCCTCGGTGCCCCGTTGGTTATCAACCAAGCACAACTTGATTGACCTCGGTGCTCACCCTCTTGTCCCTCGCAAGCGAATCGAAGAACACAAGCAAGAAGGTTTCAACCTCTTGCCCTGAAATTGCAAATATGAATGAAGCGAATATCAATTGAAGGTTCAAGAACTCGGTTCCAAAGGACTAATCGACACCTAGGAGGAGAACAAGAACAATAGCCCTGGGCATGAGAAAAACGATTTGTCACCAAAAACATAGAGGAATCAAAATAAGATCGAACAAAAACAAACTAAAAAAACCTAAACAAAACCTATCCAAGTCTATTTGGCGGCGGCTACGAAGATATAAATGATGGGTTGGAAGGTCCTCAATCGCAGGGCGCCACCACGACATCATTGCCACCCAAGCCCAGACTTTTTACAAGAGCAGGAAGCCCAAAAATAGATGTCGCAAAAAGCAAATTTTTAACCCTCACACAGCATGATCCATGAATGTTCTGGAGCTAGGACCAGATAGAAGGAAACTGAAGCCAAAGTCGTCGTTCCACGACGCAACATTTCACACGCCTTGTTTACCCCCACGATATGAGAGAATTATGATCAAAACACCGAAACGGCGTTTTACCCCTGAATGATGTGTGAGTGACAAGGCAAGCCCGAAGATGAAATGATTGGTATTGCTTGGAAAGACCATGGCACAAATCTGCATCAAAGGGACTACTCAAATGAGGAAACAACACTACCGCGAAGATGAAGAAACAACCTTGCTTCAAAGGGATCTTTCACAAAAGTCGCTATACTTAGATAAAGAGACAATTCTACAAGATAAAGAAGATAATTCTACTTCGAAGAGTAGACCCAGACAAGAAGTCAGCCTTATTTCAAAAAAAGGACAAAAATAACTCTGCTTCAATGAGCAGATTCAGATGAGGCAATCCACCATAAAGAAAAATCCAATCAAGTCATTTACAAAAGGATCATCCAGTAATAGGTTGTCCTCACACAGGAGGAGCAGGAGGGGGTTCATCCCCAAGTTCTATATGATCAACTAATTTATTTACAAGATCAGACAAGTTAGCCTCTGCAGAACTCACTTCTACTAGATATTCATCAGAAGGATTGCCATCAGCTAACCTATCTAAAGAAGCTAGAGGAGAAACAACCCAGAATTGGCTCAAAAGATTACTCACGCAATTGCGAAGAGTAGTTTTCAAGAAGCCATAAAACCAGGTAGGAATTTAAGGAGCAAAAGTTTTAAAATCTATTTGCTCATCACCCTCAGAACCTATAAAAGAAAAAATATAACTAAAAGAAGCCCAAAGCGCTTGAAGTTGGGTATTGGCTGCAGAAAGCTGGTCCTTCAAAGACTGAATGGTAGTAATTGCCTAAAAAATATCTCGGTCGGCATCCTTCCGCATCTGCCTGGCTACAATCTGATGAGCAACCCGATGGCGATAAGAATCAAGAAGGCTCCTTACCTTTTGGGCCTCTTCTTCAGAAGATTTCACAACTGTCTTCAAATGACAAACCTCCTTAGAAAGGCTCTCATTACTCTGGACAGCAGCTATTTAAACTGCAGAGAAATACAAGTCAAGAACAAAAAGCAGAAGGAAGAACGACAAAAAAGGAAAAGGAATCAGTAACTTACTAGACATATCTTGTTTTAGAGACTCAATCTGAGATTGAGCCTCAAGCAAAGCCTTCTCCTTTTTAGAAGCTAGACCTGCTGCAAGCTGGTGCTGTTGCCTTTCCTTCATCAATCCTCTTTTACTTTCAACAGCTCATTCTGGACTGCCTCAAGCTTAGAGTTCAATCTGGTAGCAATGGCAATTTCCTCACGACCATACAATAAATCTTGGTCTAAGAAAAAAGACATCAGAAGAAACATATCAAGTCAGAAAAGGAGGAATCAGGTGCCAAAAGTACAAGTTACAGAAAAAAGGAACAGCCTTACATTCAGAAGACCATCAAATTTGGTGGAAAATTCATCATAAGAGGTTTTCAGCTCCATCAACCAGCTTTCACGATTCAAATTCAGGTCATCAAAACCTGAAAGACCATGAACTAGCGAAGAAGGCTGCACCTTTTCAAAATTACCCTGACTACTTGGCAGGGTATCAGTTAGGGTAGAAGAAGCCAACGGTTGTGAAGAACTCCCCACAACCAAAGCTAAAGGGGCAGCAGAAACCTCCCCAGATGCAGGTTTAGCTCCAAGTAACTCATCAACATCTGGGGAAAGTCAACAAGGTACTCTATTAAATAAGATAAGAGAAGATCAGCCTACAAAGCATAGAAAAAAGAAAATTCAGAAATAACAAAACTCACTAGATGGGGAGATATCAGCATGCTCAGGGGAAGCCTGACGAAGAGAAGAAGCCTCAACAACAGAAGAAGCAGGCCTATGAAACAAAGAAGAAGTTAGGAAAGAGGGCATATAAAGAGGGAGAAAAAGAAGACTCAAGGCAAAAACAAGCTTAATTTGCAGGTCGTTTGAAACTACCCGGTCGCCTACCATGGGAGGCAATAGGGATTATAAAAGAAGAAAGGTCGACTTTCCCCTGAGGAAGGGAAGGCAAGTCTAGACCACGAGAAGAAGAAGAATCACCAGGAGCCGCAGCCCGCCTATTACAAAAAGAAGAACAACACAGAAAAGAGGAAGACTAAGTAAAAAGAACTCTGCAAGATAGAAAAACTTTACCGATGAACAGCACGAGGAATGGCAACATCTTCATCATCGTCACCTTCATGGAGGACGACGGAAATACCACCTGAAAGAGAAGCATCAATTAGAAGAAAAGAATCAGGGCAACAGAAGCAAAATAATCAGTATTTCTCAGCTATGACAATATTACCTGAAGGAGGCGGAGGAGAAACAGAAGAAGGGTGTGATCTCTTTGCAGCAAAATCAGACCTTCCACCTAGATGTCATAATCATATTAGCAATCCTTAGATCTGGAGTGTATTCACCATATGAAACCTGGCCAAAAGAGATCTCCGGAGAAAAAACTTCTGGCCCTAACCTTGAAGCAGAAGAAGAACCCTCAACTCCAGAAGATATGACAGCTGCATCAACAGGCACAACAAGCTTGAAAGCCCGGCCATAACCCTGACATGAAGAAAAACAAACAAGAAAATCACTCAAAAGATACATAAAAGAGGAAAAGAAGACAATATAGAAAAATAACAAATTTTTACCTCTGGTGGAGGATTGGAAGCAGAATACTCAAGATCCGGTATCACCGGCACACAAGGTACATTAGCAAGCATTTTGTTAAGGTGCTCAAAGATCTCCAAAACAGAAAGCTCAGTGTCCTGAACAATCCGAGAGGCATCACCAGCACCTTCGTATTCAAAGCCAAAATGCTCCCTCTGCATCAAAGGTTGCACACAGCAACAAACGAAACTTGCAATAATACCATGGCCAGCAAGACCAGATTCTTTAAGGAATTGAATCCTTTCAAGAAGAGGCTTCATAGAAGAAATCTCAGCATCAGTGAGCTTCTAGCCCTAACGGTCAGAGCGAGCAGGAGGTGTCAGATAATCGGAATCAAAGAAAGACGAAGGCTTGGGAATATAGAACCACTTATTGTTCCACTTGAGGGGATCGATAAGGGAAAACTGGAAAAACTCAAGTTTCCTACCCTGAACAGATTGTAAGACACAACAACCCAGGGGAGGAGCAGCAGCATTATTTGCAAACTTCAACCAAAAAAAGTAGTGAAACAGAGGAAGACAAGGAGAAATACCAATGAAAACCTCACAAAGGTGAACAAAGGCAGCAAGGAAAAGAACCCCATTAGGGGTAAGATGATGAAGGGAAATCTCAAAAAAGGCAAGGAAATCAAGAAGAAAGGCAGAAGGAGGAAAGGTCAAACCGAACAAGACAAAATATTGAAACATCACCATCTGGCTCGGAGAAGGAGCAGGAACATTATGCTCACTCGGAACCACATACTCAGAAAAAGTTTGATGGTGAAGAAGACTTTGTGAGACAAGTAGCTCCATCTCTACATCCATAGTCGTGCAAGCCAACCATTCCTTCTGCAAAGCGCGCATCCTAAGAAATTTAGGATTTTCAATCCTATCAAGAGAAAATTCCTCATCTACCTCAGCAGGCTTGCTTGCTGCCAGCAGCACCCCTGGATGACCTCTTCCCCATTCTAAAAAGCAACTCGACAAGAATAGCGACGAAGGCATAGGCAAAAGCTCCAGCGGCGACAGAAGGAGAGAGCTCAAAAAGCTAGGGTTTCACAAACTTGGAAATTTGTCGCAGATAGCTAGAACAGGAGAAGCGAACAAAGAATGCAAGAAGACTATATAAGAGCTCAGAAAAGGCCCATTAAACCCACTAAGCAATGATTACAGGGACCATTCCCGTTTCCGAACTATCAGGCCGCAAGGGATGGAGGCCAACCATAGTAAAAGGACATAAATATAACCAGGCAACAACCCAGCACAGCGTAGAACAACCCAGAAGACTACAAAATAACCTAGAAGATTACAAAACAACCCAGAAGCAAGCACGAACATGAATTCACTATACAGTTACACACATCATAAGAATAACGGAAGAAGATACAACAATATTGCAGGATAAGCAAAGACACAATTTTGGCGAAACACAAATATCAGAATTTCTTCTCAATTAGCATTACAAGGATACAATCGTACAAAAAGGTCCGCTATAAAGCAAGTACCTTCAATTTTCACCAGATTTTACAAAAATGACAGAACAAAGCCTTACACTCAGACATCAATCTAGGAATAAGCATGCAATAGATATTGGACAAAGAACCCTATGGAATTCAAGGTTAGACAAGAACCTCCAACAAGATTCAATGTCACCACCAGCAGGGGTAGGCATCCAAGAACAACGTATTCACCGACGAGCGAGAACGCCTCAAGAAATGCCTCACATGTCAGGAACTTGCACTGAATGTCTGAACCCTTGAGACATATAACTAAGCAAGTGTCCTCAATACATGCTGGTCTGAATACCACCACGCCAGAAGGGCGAAGAGGAAGACAGAACAATGGCTCAGTTCAGGTAATCCACCAAAGAAGAGCCGACAACACGTATTGGTCCAAGCCAAAGACATCGTCGCAAGCAAGAAGAAAATGCACTGGAAAATGAGGCAGCGCAACAAAGGCCACCCATGTCACAACCTCTCCAACATTTGCCTCCACAGTGTCCCACGATGGACGACACGCCACGATTAGCCTACTACTAATCTTGTTCACAACAGCTCCAACATTTGCTAAAGAAGATTACATAAGAGCAGAAAAGACGCCCGGGGCTCATCAACTTTACACACTACAACAGACATATCCTCCAGTATATTTCTTAGGATATCAATGGGACTAAAGAAGACTAGAACAAGAATAAAGGGATGGATACTTGAAGCACCAAGGGCCGGTATTTATAGGAAGAACTTGGTGTACATAAACCAGGCTCACGGAAGACAAGGAATCTTAAAAGGACAAAGTCACATGCAAGGTGGGCAGGAGAAGAGTTAAAAGCTTTCCACTCACGGGAAAACAGTGCAAGCACGCCATAAAACACAAGAGGCAAAACACCTAAAAAACGTAGAAAGAGATAACTCCACCATGTCAAGGACAGGGGCTACATCTACAGAGAAAAAGACAACCACCAAAGAAGAGCAAGAAACCAAAGAACCCTTAACCGAGTTCTTTTCCACAGAAAAAGAACCCGGAAAGGCTCGGGGGCTATAGGGTACTTCCAAGACTACAATATTTTTTTAAAAAGAACTCTCAAGTTTCTCTTTTCAAGAGAAACAAGAGGCTCGGGGACCATACTCAATGAGTGCACTCAAAAGTGCACCTATGCGGGAAATCTCCAAAAGCAAAAGAGCCTCAGGCTTCTTTTTACAAAAAAGCAAGAGGCTCGGGGGCTACACTCAATGAGTGCACTTAAAAAGTGCACCCTGAAGATTCAAAAGAAAACAAAAGACAGATCATCTCTAGATTTTACTCCAAGGAAAAATCCGGAGCTCAATCCTAAAATGCTCAGGGGGCTTATCGATAGGGGAATCCAGGAGTTCCTCACCGAAGACAACACGGAATAAATCCGTGTACATTAGGAAAACAATACATGATAGAGCTTAAAACTCTAACCTGTTGTCCGATTAGGACACGAAGAACCCTGGACAGCACCTGGACTATAAAGGGCTGCTGAGGGTACCTCTTGTAAAAAGAGAACCAATATACTGAATAATCAGCAACACCCCAACTGGATTAGGGCTATTACACGAGATACTCGAGGACCTAAACCAGTATAAAGTCGCTCTCATCACGCACACCAACCGCCAAGTTCCGTTGGATTCAACGAAACTCAAACAAACAACTGTCCTGAGTACCCCCCGAGACAGGCTATCAGTGATAAAACATGGACATGGTCATGGTCAAATTCCAAATAAATTTTGAATTATAAATTTATTTTGAATGAGGGCTTTTAAAAGGAGATTTCCAACTCTTTTTCTTTTGATTTAAATTTTGCAAGTCTTTTGCAATAAAATTTGTTAAAACATTTCAAAATGCTGGGCACTCAGATCCAAACATGGTCAAGCATCAAAAGTGATAATTAATTAACTAATTAACAAGCATAGCAAGCAATCAAGATTAAAATACCAAACACATGAAATGATGAACTTGCAACTAGGGTTTTGACTTGATGATGCTTATGCCATGCTAATGATGATTGAAGTTAATTAATGATGCCACTAATGCATGATTAACACCTAGGGCGTTACAATATTAGTATGTTCATAATTAGTATCATTGATATCTTTGAATATACTTTCGTAATAAACTTATTTGGAGATAAGAATATTGCTAATATTTTTTATAAATATGTTCAAACTTAACAAACTTTGACCAGCATGAGTCTCATAGCAATTCTTTTTATGAGACGGAGGGAGTATATACACCCTGTCCCTTTTTAAGTATCGTCCAGATTTCGTATCAAAATTTCTTAAGTTGACTAGGTTCATAGAAAATATTAGTAATATTGGTATTTCTAAATATGTGTATTATAAAAAAATATATGTAATGATTAATCTAATGATGCTTATATGCACCATAAATTAATAATATTTTTTGAGTCAAGTATGTTCGACTTGACTCCTTGATATATGAGAAGATATACTCCCTCTATACTTAAATATAAGTCGTTCTCGCTTCTCGAGAAATCAATTTTTTTTACTTTGATTGATTATATATAAAAGAATATTAATATTTACAATACATATTTAGTATCATTAGATAGATCAGCGAATATACTTTATAATAAACTTATTCAAATATATAAATGTTGCATATATTTTTTATAAACCTAGTCAAACTTAAGAAAGTTGACCTACACATATCTCGTAGCGACTTTCTTTCTAGGATGAAGAGAGTATATATATAAAAACTGTTAAAAAAAAGATAAAGGGAATATTCTTTTTCCGTCAACAAGGACACGTTTATTACTAAGGCTGACATAGCTAAATTTTGCCGATCATGTACCCTTCTGCCCCTGAATAGATTGCTGCTAGCTTAATAGTTTGTCTACAAATAAATCCGATAAATTATCCATTCCGGCACGGCGGACGAGAGTCAGTCCAACAAATGTAGTCGGATGTATTCCCTTGTTGTCACGGTGATGGTGTCAAGAATATGTGTTGTTGTTGCCTCTGTACCTAACGGAGCAATGCAAGAAGTGCAGCAGGTTCACCACCCCAAGAACAGCCATCAGCCAGAAGAAATAGTCCAGGTGCCCCTTGTTCAGGTCGTCGGGGATCCACCCTGGTTTCCCGTTGCACGTCGTGACGGCGGCGACGGCAGCGAGCACGACAGAGTTGAAGTAGCTGCCAGCCGCAATGGCGAGCTGCGCAATGGCCGTGCCAAGGCTCTTCATGGCTTCCGGCGACTGATCGTAGAAGAACTCAAGGTTGCTGACGACCGTGAACGCTTGCCCCGCCCCAAGCACTGCGAACGCGGGCACCTGCCACATGATGCTCATCGACGGCTGCCTGTCCGGCGCTGCACAGGTGAGCGACAACCGCCTTGCCTCGACCAGCGCCGCGTACACCATGCCAGCTATGGACAACGCGAGGCCGACGCCCATCCGCTGCAGCTGCGACAGGCCCCGTTCCTTGCCCGTGGCCCGCCGGGCTAGAGGCATCAGCACGGTATCAAATAGGGGGATGCAGACCACGACGCTAATGACGTCGATAGTGCCGAGGGATGCAGGCGGAACCGTGAACGGCCCGACATGGTTGTCCATGGTTGCGCCCTGCTCGATGAACGTCGATGACATCTGAGCGGTGGCTGCAAAGAAGGGTACCATTGATGCCCACACCGGGAACATCCTGAGCAGCGTTTTGAGGTCCTCAACCTGGGACACCGTGCAAAGCCTCCATGGACTCGGTGCGCCTTTCTCGCTGGAAGATGGTGTTACAATGGCAGCCTTATCAAAGAACCTGGGCATATATGCATGAGGTTATGCTAGAATCACTTGCTTGTAATTAATTTTCATAGTCTTCGAGTGAAGTGTTGACAATGATAAAGTAACAACACCAAAACTAGTATGACAATGTTACTCTGGGGTTCAGTTAGTTCCAACACAATTTATGGATTTTCAAATCTATGAATTGACCTGGTGAACTGAATCAAATATAATTTCTCTCATTCAAAGACGGATGAGATCAAATTTGTTTCCTCAACCTCAATTTGTTTGAAATGGACTCATTATTTTTCTGAATTTATCTCTTGTTGTAACCAGGACGCCATTGTAATCTGTCTTTCCGTATACATTTTGCTGTTGTTAGACATGTGCTGGATTCTTGTTTTATTTTTTATTCCATGTATTCAGATGGATCAACAACAATATAACTACTTGTTTTTGCGATGGAGTCTTTATTTAGGAATTTTGCCAATCAATTTCAATGAAGGTTAAATTACTCATTTTCTATATTTTTAATTCCAAATTCAGCTATACATATTAGTAGGATGTAGCATGGACTCTTCAGTTTCATTTTGTATCACACTAGTGACTGCTTTTTAGATGAAAAAATTGCAATACATATCTGATCTTGTTTGGTTACCTGAACTGACTTGTATGCTGAATTTTGCAATAATTTCCATCCGTTGTGGAAGGCACAGGCACCTCATGCAGAGCAGAGCAGTCTTCAGGCAGCTCCAAACGGTAGTTCCTCACAGCTGCGACAACCACCTGGGAGACCCTTGTAAGAGGACTCCCTCCCACTCTCTGGTACCTGTAAACCTTCGAACCGGCAACGAACACGGGCAACCCGGACAGCATGAACACTGACTGGATTGCAAACCCAAGTCCCCACCCGATGTTGTCCTGCAACCAGACGATCACGGTTGCCGACAGCAGGGAGCCAACGTTGACGGAGAAGTAGTACCAGTTGAAGAAGGAGGCTTTTTTCACGCGCTCCACCAGGTCGGCTGTGTCAAACTGATCAGCACCAAGGGCTGTAACACATGGCTTAGTTCCACCGCTACCAAGAGCAGCAAGGTACAGACCCAGGTACGCGGTGGTACGATGAATGCCACGGTTATAGGAGGAGCCCATCAGCAGTGGAAGAAATGCTGATACAGTCAGCATGAGCATCCCCTGACAAATCAGAGTCATTCAGAGTTTGAAATTGAGTAGTACACGTTGGCATTTGATAGTAAGTGCATTGCTTGCTGATGAATTGGTTGTTTTAAACTTACAATTACGTCAACAGAGAGGAGGACTAGAGTTGTCCAATATCGTCCCCAGAATGTGTCTGCCAAGAAAGCTCCGATGAGAGGTGTGAAGAATGAAGTGCCAATCCAGGTGGACACGTTTGCCGCAGCATCGACGTTGCTCTCATGGAGAACACCAGTGAGGTAACGGACCAAGTTCTTTCTGATTCCCAAAAATGCCACGGATTCAGTGAATTCAGCACCTGATTAAGGCATGTTCAACACAGCAGACTGGTTATGTCTGTCAAAGAATGAACACAAAGTAAGCAATTCTTTTTGTGGAGTACCTAAAATTGAGAAGCATGCCCTCCAATTCCCCGTGCTCCGCTTCAGAGCAGGCTGGTTGTTAATATCAACTGTCCCATCGCATGTGAATTCTGAACTTCCATCCTGAATGGTAGAGCCAGAAGAAAGTGTGTTTCTTATTCTGAAATTAACATCTACTAGCTTTGTCTAAGTTTGCTAAGGTACCAATAGAAACAACATTTGCACACATAGAAGATAATCTCCTTCCATTGCAGTTGACACTCTGACAGGAGATAATATGGTAAGGTTCTAGAAGTAGCACCTGTGTGGGCAGGTGATGAATCAGTGGCCTCTCCTCATCTTGCATATCCATGTGAGCTTCTGGGCTTCAGCGAAGGCGTCGAGAGAATGCAACTGAAGGAGATCAGCTAGGAGTATCACACAAAGAACAAACTTCAGTAGAGGCCTGGCCCTCATGTTTTCTTCAAAACAAAAACATAAAGAATAACCGAATAATAGGATGGTAAGCAGTTGACAACTATACTTTTTGAAGCAAAGAGCACCATGATTACCTCTTGAAAAAAAATAAATTACATCATAATATTGAGTATCATGAACTGAATGTCTTTCCGTAGATGGGCATCCAGTCATCAAAAGTATATCCTAGTAATTCCTACCATTCCCAGTTATAAGTAATTGAATGCAAAAGAGATCGTTAGGCCAGTCTCAATGGGAGGTTTCATGTCCTAGTTTCCAAGAGTGTCATCTCACTTTTACAAATGAATGAAACACCCTCCCTCAATATAAGTTTCAATTTACAGTTTCATAGGCTGCCTGCAACATTTAATTCTTGCATGGTGTTGTGATCAACTGTACCACATGTTTTATGTAGCCACTTGCGATGCAATTGTTTTTCTACAGTACAGAATGTATACCGTTCAAATGACAACAGACAAAATCGGAAAATCCTATCACATTCAGAATTCTACCACAAGTACTTGACAAACTAATTTTAACAGGGATAAAATAAACAAAGTAGTAGTAGACTATATGTAGAAAAAAACAGATGAAAAAACATAGAAAGCATCAGTCCACGCCTTTTTTAGTCATCGGAAACAATCAGACTGACACATATGTTGCTGCAAAAAAGAAAGTCCTTCTAGACAAAACAACAAACAATTGGTGGACATGGGCAAAGTGCTGCAACAAACAAGCTGAACTGACAAAATCAGTTCACGGCAAAGAAGGCAACAAAAAAATTATGTTGCTGCGAAAAAGAAAGTCCTTCTAGACAAAACAACAAACAATTGGTGGATATGGGCAAAGTGCTGCAACAAACAAGCTGAACTGACGAAATCAGTTCACGGCAAAGAAGGCAACAAAAAAAAATCAAATGAACAGTGAGGGACAGACAAATCAAACATCACGTGTTGCCAGGTTGATGCTTCTTCTTGCGGTGGGAGACGACCAAGTCCGGCATGCGCTCGTACAAGGCGCAGCAGCTCCCGGAGCTCCGCACAGCCATGCTCTCCTCCACCTGCCCGGAGCCGGAGACGGGACACGGCCGTGCCCGCCCGTAGTTGGTGCCGCTAGCCGCTGCGCTTGTCGCCGGGGGGCTCGGTGGTACTCTGGTCTGCTCAATCGAAGCTGTCAAGGAGCGGCAATGGAAGAGGGGCGGGAAAGATTGGGCGGAGGCGCGCGGGTCTGGAGCACGGGATCGATGGGATGAAACTTTCCCCCTCAACGCGAGTTTGGTCCAGTTGCCGATGGCTTGGGAAACTGCGTCCAAACGTTTCATCCGACGAAACTCACTATTCCTAAGGAGAACAATCATCTACTGTATACTACCTTCTTGTGTTTTTTTGCAGCAAAGGAAGTGTAGCATTCAAAAAGAAAGGAACTGGTATACAAAAGAGAGAGAAGAGACCTGATTGTTGCTGAGAACTGATGAGTTATGGAGGGAGCATGGCGGCGGAGCAGACAGACCCTCCTGCAGGAGCAAAGACTCGATCCGATCGGTGAAGCAGAAGCATGGATGAGCGGTGGTACCGTAGCAGAGTACCCTCTTCTACCTATTGAATCGGAGGATCAGAGCAACAGATCAAGGATTGGCGGGAGCTGGAGGAATCGCTCCTTCGCTAGATATTGTATGGGGTTTGATTGGTTTCCTTCCTTATCTTCTTTCTTGATTGAGTTCTACTATCGTTATCGTTATTCCTGGTGCAATAATTATACCAAACACCAAAGGAAAAAAGAAACGTCCAAAGAAAGACGGGGAATAGGTTAGAAAAACGACACTACTTCTGATATATAAGATAAGATGGTGACGGCTACAACTGACAACGAACTGAACAGGGATACTTGTGCATGTATACCTAGGCTGCAGCTGAAAGACCAAAGTACGTCTGTAAGAAGATTCTGTCCATTAAGTGTGCTTCTCGTATTTTGAGGAGTCCAATAATTTTAGGTTGAAATAAGTTTATTGAAAATAGATTAGTATATGTATCTCTAATAGAATTAGTATGAAAACATATGATGTGATTAATTTAGTGATGATTATTTGATATTATAAACCTTAGTACTTTTTTATATAGATTTAGTTAAATTTAAATTTGTTTGAATTCTTGAAGTATGAGACCTATACGTACTAAATTTTTGTTCTAAACTATGCAATTGGGAAGCAAAACAATCAACTGAATGGCTGAATGTTCTTCAGTGCAATTTGAGTCAAATCTAGTACGTATTACAGGTGCCAATGCTATTCCTATATTGCATAAGTGTATTCATACTCCGTATTGTAACGTTCCGCTTCCTCGAGGCCGGACCCGCTTACATCTGTCAACTTTAATAGGGACCAATACTGCCTTCATAGACCAACACCAGTCTTTTCTGCGCACTTTGTCCTCACTCATGCGTACCCAGGAAGAACTTGCCGGTCGGTCACCCATCCCTATATTTCTTCAGGCCAAACACGCTTAACTTTAGAGCTCTTTGGAGATGGGCTTCCAGAAAAAAGTTGCAACTTATTAATATGAGTATCATATTAATCCTATTGAGCCCTGAGCCGGGGTGTTACAGGCATCATTCCTTGAACGTTATCTCAACTAGTTTGAATCCCGATTCTCAAAGCAATTCAAAATTTTTAATTCCTCATAATTAGTTTTCTTGCCTTAATTTTGGCGTCATGATGAATGGCATTTCATCTTCTTTTTTTTTTCTTTGAGCAGTACTACACATCTTTATTCATTGTCTGATGTATAGAAGTTACATACGCCATCAGGCGGATTCATAAACCATACATGACAACCATAATCAGCATAAATTGAGCTGCGAGCAACAATGTGCGCGTCCCCATTGGACTCCCTTCTTTCATGAGCAAACTCAACCCGAGCAAAGGAAGCTGCCCGGTCTTGAACTTCAGTGATCACCTGGCTGTAGGACCCCTTGAAGCCGTGTACCAGATTCTTGACAACGCTTTGGTTATCACAAGCCAACTTCACCTCCTGCGCTTGGATATCAAGTGCTAGCGCTAACCCTTCACGGCATGCAATGGCTTCCATACATTCAGGGTCCGTTATTCCCCTTACCACCAAGGCCGACGCTCCCAGGAATCGACCGGAGTCATCCCTTGCAATGGCGGCAGCTGAACTTTTATGATCGTTCTTGGACAGCGCGGCGTCCACATTGATCTTGATCATCCCCGCTGGAGGAGGAATCCATCTCGATCCCCTTCTTGGTGCCTGACTAACTGACTTAGCCTTGGTTTTCTCCAGGCCCAGGTCCTCCATGAATCTATTCACGAAGCCATGTGTTGACAGTGGACTCTGGAATTCATTGTCGTGGATGGCCTTGCGGCGTGCGTACCAGATAGCCCAGAATACAACTGCAACTCTTGTCGAATCCGCTCGCGTCATGGACTTGAAGTTCTCAGCAAGCCAAGTGTGAGCGTCCGTCTGATCACCCGCGCTGATATGGTGCAGTATATGCTCTTGCTCCAGCGCCCAGACACAGCGAGCCACATTGCAATCAGTGAGTGCCTCCATGAGTCATGAGTCCCACAAAAGAAGCACGCGCTCGACGGCGCCATGTTTCGCCGCTGACGGACTTCACCCGTCGGCAAGGAGGCACACGCCAGGCGCCACAGAAAAACACTAATCTTGGACGGGACTCTGACGTCCCAGATAGACTTCCATTCTGCCTTGGTTTGTTGCCGGTCAGACCGTCCTGCAATACTTCTCATATCCTCCTGAGCTTGATCTCGTCTCTGTACAATCATTCGGTATGCCGACCCGACTGTAAACACTCCCCTCCTATCCGGGTGCCATGCCCAGAAGTCAGGTAGCCTCTTAGTACAAACCGGAATATTTGCAATGGTTTCAATATCAGCTGGGCTGAAGAATTGATTCAGCTTATCCCAGTCCCACGTTGCTTCCCTGCTGTTTATGATATCTGAAACAAATTGCGGAGGGTTTGGCTTTGGTGTGGGGATAGGCCAACGTAGATTACCCGATGGCAGCCAATTAGTAGTCCAGATTGGCGTCTCTTCCCCAGTTCCGATCCTTCTAATAAGGCCATGCTTGAGAACCTCTTGTCCATCAATAATTGATCGCCATATCCGAGATGGGTGGGAACCCAACTCTGCATCTAGGAACTTCGCCTCAGGGAAGTATACTGCCTTGAGAATTCTCGCACTCAACGACAGTGGTTCCTTAAGAACACGCCAGGCTTGTTTCGCTAACAGAGCGAGATTGAACAACTCCATATCACGGAATCCCATTCCTCCCATCATTTTTGATTTTACCATGGAATCCCATGCCACCCAAGCTGTCTTCCTCTGTCCATCCTTGCAGCCCCACCAAAACCTCCTCAACAGGCTAGTCAAGTGTTCACAAAGACCCCTGGGAAGTCTGAAGCATAACATAGAGTATGTAGGGATAGCTTGTGCAACAGATTTAATCAATACCTCTTTGCCTCTAGCCGAAAGGCACTGAGCCAGCCACCCCTCTACTCTGCTCCACATTCTATCTTTGATATATTTGAAGGCACCAATGGTAGCTGACCCGACGTCCGTTGGCATACCCAGGTATCTGTCACTGAGAGCCTCATTCTGAACATCCAGCACATCCTTGATCACATTCCGGATTGGTTGTGTGACACCTTTCGCAAAATGAATCGATGACTTTGCTGTATTAATTTGCTGACCCGAAGCATCACAATATGAGGACAGTACCTCCTTGACGATCAACACATTCTCCTCATTCGCTCTAAAAAAGAGCAGGCTGTCATCTGCAAAGAGTAAGTGGCTCACCACCGGGGAGGTTGGAGCCACTTTAATTCCCTTGAGTTCTGATGACTGATTTCTAGATTTCAAGAGGCCTGAAAGGCCCTCTGCTGCAAGAAGAAACAAGTAAGGAGAAATAGGATCACCCTGTCTTAAGCCCCTCGACGGTCTAAAGCTGTGAAGCTTATCACCATTGAACAAGACAGTAACTGACGTAACCATTCTCATGATTGAGTCCACCCAGGTTTGATGAAAACCAAGCTTGGACATAATCGCTGAGAGATAGCACCATTCAACACGGTCGTACGCTTTCTTCATATCCAGCTTAAGTGCACAACATCTCTCCACCGTTGGTTTTTTCTGCTTCATAAAATGTAGACATTCATAGGCAGAAACAATATTATCTGTAATAAGCCTACCCGGAACGAAGGCCGATTGCTCCTCCGAAATAATCTCCAGTAGAATAATTTTCAATCGGTTTGCCAATACTTTTGAAGCTATCTTATATAGAACATTGCATAAGCTAATTGGGCGAAATTGACCGATCTCCTCAGGACTAGCCACTTTTGGAATTAACACAATAAGGGTCTCATTGATGCAGGCTGCCTCCTCTTCACCTCGCAGTAATCTCAGAACCATTGCAGAAACCTCTTCTTTACAAAGATCCCAGTGTCTCTGAAAAAAGTGAGCCGGAAACCCATCAGGCCCTGAGGCCTTCGTGGGGAACATCTGAAACAGAGCTTGTTTCACCTCCTCCTCGACAAAAGGTGCAGTCAGGCCTCTATTCATCTCATCACTGACTTTCCTTGGAACAACAGACAGCACTCGTTCCATCTCGACTGTGCCCTCAGATGTGTACAAATTCTCATAGAACTGGGAGACAGTCGCTTTAAGCTCAGTCTCGTCTTCTGTGAACTGACCAACAGCATTCTTAAGTCGTGTGATCTTGTTTCTCCGACGCCTGTTGCTTGCTCTCAGATGGAAAAACTGGGTGTTCCTGTCCCCGGCTGCTAGCCACATAATGCGAGAACGTTGTCGCCACATCAACTCCTCCCTGTGGTTCAACTCCTGAATCTTCAGTAATTTTAATCTCTGCGTGAGTCGGACACACGCGGTGAGGATCACGCTGCATGTTGTCGAGCTTCGTATTTAGCTCCCTAAGCTCTGCCTTGACATGACCAAATGAAACACGATCCCATCTGGTCAAGTGATTGGAGACCTCCTTGAGTTTAGCTCTAAGTTCACTCATGGACATTGCCACCCCCTCCCTGCGCCAGGACTCAGCAAGAGACGGGGAGAACTCAGGGTGGGTTTCCCACATCATCTCATACCTGAACCGTTTGCTCCGGGGGTTCCTCCGGTCTTCTGCTCTCCACGTCAAGAGAATTGGACCATGATCAGATGCAGCAGCAGATAAATTCTTCACCGTAGCGTTCGGAAACCGGCTGCACCAGTCAGCCATAGCGAGCCCGTGGTCAAGCCTGACCCGGCAGTATGTGCCTCCAGACACCTTTTTCTCAAAAGTCCAGCTGCGTCCTTCGTAGCCAAGATCATTGAAACCACACACATCCACCATCTCTCGAAACCCGGCTATTTACGACCGGCTGCGTTCCTGCACCCCTACATGCTCATGCTGGTAGAGTACCTCATTGAAATCGCCCACACAAACCCAGGGCAAAGGTGATGAAGACCAGAGGAATTTTAGTAAACTCCAAGTCTTATGCCTCTCGCTAATCTGTGCTTCACCATAAACACAAGACAATCTCCACGGATCCATCTCTCCCTCCTTCACAATAGCGTCAATGTGATACTGTGAATAAGGTAAAATTTCAAGATTTATATTATTGCTCCAAAAGATTCCCAGACCGCCACTACGGCCTATACTACTTACAGCAAATGAATTATCAAAGCCTAGAGTTTTCTTCAGCTGTTCTACTCTTGCCTTGTGTACTTGGGTCTCTAGGACACACAGTACAGAAGGGGCAACACGCTTCACCAAATCGCGAAGCTCTTTCACCGTTGCAGCGTTGCCAATTCCACGACAGTTCCAGCTCAAGCAACTCATTGCTGCGGGCGGTGCTCCTCAGAGGAGCCCGCCTTTTCATTAGTATGTATCTTCTCTTTCTCCCCAGTACGCTTCGCACGCTTGGTCTCACGAGGGGACCTGTAAGCCTGCGGTAAGGGTGGCACTTGGTTACCATCCACCATCACCAGCTGACGGCAGGCATTTGGTGTTTCTGTGTTTTGGGATGGTGCCGCTGCTGCCTTCGCCGGGCTTGTAGCAGTGTCTGCCAGCTCGTCATCGCTCTGATCGCCAACTTTAGAAGACTGGCGTTTTTTGGAGCCATTGCTTCCACTTTCTGTCTTCGACTTCGGCTGCCACACCAGAGGACGGTCACCACGCCCACCAGTCTGTCCACGTCCTCCAGCAAACCCTCGGCCACCCCTTGCATCCCGCCCAGGAGTATCCTCCCTCCGGTCAAACGTCGGAGGCGAGGCGTGCCTGGGTGCCAGGTTTCGGTGTCCGCCATCATCCATGCCCCAAACTGCAACTCCTCTACAGAATACTCTCCGGCACCACATTCAAGGTGAACATGGCCCATGAGACCGCAGTGAGCACAGAAGCGAGGCAGCTTCTCATATTTCACCTAAAGCAGCATCCTCGATTGACCCTCCGGGGCGAGCGTGACCACACGCACTAAGGGTTTATCAGCTTGCAGCTTGACCCTAGCGCGGTGGAAATCCCCAGAGCGTGATGGAATTGCACGCATCTCCACCCCTTGGACTTCCCCCACCTTCGCAGCCAGTAGTTTGACAATTTCTTCGGTGCGAAACATGTGAGGTAGTTTGTAGATTTGGATCCACCCGAGCACCCTGGATGGGATCACCTTGGGGACAGTGGTCGATCCATCAAAATCCTCGAGCATCAGTGCGTATCCCCTGAACAACCAGGGGCCTTCCTCCATGATCTTCTTCCAGTCCCCCAAGCAAAACGCCTGGATGATGAACAGATTCTTGCCGATCGCCCTGAACGACACCTCCCGAGCTGGGTTCCATGCTGCACGCATCGTAGAAAACAGCGATGCGGAACTAAAATCCTTGGATGTGAGGAGCTTCGCCGCCGCCATCCACTTCATCGCCGGGAGACTCTCCCGGTCCTCCTTAGCCAACACGACTTCATCCTGTTCTGCTTCGCTCAACTTGAGCATGCCCAGCAACTCTTCCACATCTAGTTCACCCTTCATCGCTCCCGTTTCCGAACTCTCCGCCGCCATCATCAGAAGACCCCGAACCCTAGCCGTCAATGGAGCAAAACACGCCAAGGCCGGGCAGTTGGGCAAGCCAACCCCTTTGTCAGCCCGAGCGGAGTACTCGCAATGAACGGAGCAGGGTCAGGGTACGATGTGTACCTCGACGTCGAAGATCGCCGTCGAGTTCTCAAAACCCTAGAAAAACTAGGTAACTGCTCGCTTGGCATTTCATCTTCTAATAATACTATTTCCTTTACTGTTGGGATTCTTGGCCCGACTCTAGGAAGCCCAAATGATCCCCAATAGGGCTCGTTCGATTAGGACTTAATTGCATAGTTCTCGATGAGAGATGGGTACATAAATTACACAACTATTACCGGACGAAATGGTTCCAGGATTACCTAGGAACCCAATGTGCCATATGATTGTGCATCAATTCTCTCGTTATCTATCTTAGGTTCACTATAGGCCAACTGTCATACTGATATTCCTTGCTAGTGTTGCCTTGGATGGTAAGTGCATCTAGTCTTTTAGTGGGTTTTAGTGAATTAAATGACAACATAATTAAAGGTCTAATAAGTTTGCTAAGTGTTGAATAGAAATTTGAGTTTATTGCAATAAGAAGGCAAACTTGATGGTATTCCACATTGTATTGAAATGAAGGCTGAAATTGAGTATAGTCGTGTTGGATGATTATGGAAACAATCTAGTTCAAGAAGACACTGATGCAAATGGAATTGATAAAATGGCTTATATGTTGTGGGATATCATAGCATCATGTGAAAACAAGCATATTTGATAAATGACAAATGAGACATGAGTTGACGGTTTGGATTGATCTCAATAATGGTTTGTTTTTTGTGAATAAGAAGAGTTTGATAGTGAACTAGTTTTGATGAAGGCTAAAGAATGAATCAAGAATGCATAAGTGAGTAAATATCAAACAAAGATCAAATGACAAAGGACACAACTCATATTGGATATAAGTAAGTCTCTACATTGGTTTGCTTGTATGGATAATGATTTAGAAAATCAGTTTGTATTGATTTGATCAAATTAGAAGTATGAAGATAGACATTAAGATGAGTATTAAAGGTGTCAAGCCAAAATGAGGATATAAAGAATTATGAATTGGCTTGACCATATATTGTAATTCGTATATGTCTCTTAGTGAATCAAACTAAAGCTTAATTGATCTCAGCATTTATATCTAGAATATATTCAAGTACAAATCACAATATTAAAGAAATGGTTTTCAAAGGAGGCTTAATATGATGTGACTTGAGTATGACTTGGTAAAGTGAAGATAGAAAAAAGGGATTCGAGGGACTAAGCGGAGGTGAAGGGAAAGCAATGGCATGAGAACCGAGATACCATGTCTAAGGTGAAGAAGAAAGTACTTGCATTGAGTCGAGGAACGAATCGAGCTATGATGAGTCATATTGTGCCGAGGATCAAATTCTTAGTGGTAGTGACATGAAGCCATGAGCTGAACTCATATGTGGAAATGGTTCAAGTCACATGATTAAGGTATGATTGTAAACCTTTTATGAAGTGATATTGAAAAATTGGATAATACATTCAATGGTGGAACCCCTAATTACAAATGCAAGCGGCAACAGGCTGAAAGGCATTTAAATTATATTATATTTCGAATTTAAGTTTAGACAAAGCCATACTATAAAGGGGATGCAATGCAAAATCTTTAATGTGCAGCTAAGTGCTCAATATACCCACCAAGACATCCTCTAAAGCTAACCAAGACAGCATGCTTTCCACTCCTCTTGAGCTGTCTATGGCAGAGCGGCAATGATGCTCCGCAGAAGTACCACTCGGGTGAGTAGCACTACTGTGACTTAAAAGAGACGTTGGGTGGAGAGCTGTATTTTACATCTCTCTCATCCAACCCCAACGGCTATCTAGACCATTCTCTTCCAAGTGCGACTAGGGAAGCTCGCCTTCTTTATCTCTCACTCCATCAGAGCCCTAAAGCTTCTTCATTTGAATCATTTACAAATCCATGAGAGATTGAGCCTCCAAACTATATTAGATCTTCCTAAACTGTTCTTCATCTTTAAAAGCATTTGATTCATGTTCCAACCGATGAATTGTGTTTATTGCTCTTGGAGCAAGGCACCTAGCCGGCTAGACGTTGCCTGTGGAGCTTGGCAACTTTTATGGTGGCCTCGGGATGTTTGTAATCACCATCTACATTGAGTAAGAAGACCTCATCTCAAGAAACTTGCTCTCTTGACTTGAGAACAAGGATAGGGTTTGCGAAACCCAAGTCTTGGTGGCTTCCTCAATACCATGAACATAGGTAAACCTTAGTGGCAAGCTAAACCACGGAATAAACATCTTATATCTCTTGTGTTCTTACTTCATATTGCTCTCTACTTGAGGCGTGTTTGGTTATCTGTTCCCGAAGGAGACAGACTCACTGGATGCAATATTATGCTGTTTGGTTGGCTGGTCGATGAGCCAAACTTGGCTCCGCAGATGCAACTAACGCACCCGAGGAAATGCAGATGAGTTTCATTTCTCTGGAGCCAGAACCCCACTGTGCAATGTACATGCAGGTTGTGAGGCAGAAAGCGCTGGCGCAAGACATAAACAACCAACCAATCATCTTCCGACAGCAGCTTGGCCAAAAATATACACCAACCAATCTTGGTGGCCTCGCATGCATTCAGCCTGGTTAGCGGCGGCCTGGCTCCCGAGAGCCATCCAAGCTGCTCACTTACATGAACCAATCACGCCCTTGCTTATCGATGATTTTAGGGTTTGGTCCTAATCTACCAGTGCATAAGTTTTCTGTATATAATTAATTATGCATGTAGAGACAATTTTGTGATGAAAAATATAGTGATAATAAGCATAAATGGTAAAAGGAACTAACATGTTTTATTTGTATTTTGCTCTGCGCATCTAAATCGAATCAAAGTCATCAACAAGTTCATTAGTTGTAAACTTCACTGCAATCTCTATTTCAATGTAAATTATTAAGCAATTTCTTAGGAACCCATCTTCCATCTTATTCCGTGGCCTGTTGTTAACAAGTTTCATTGCAGAAAAGGCATGCTCTGTTATTGTTGTGGAAACCGGTAGAGTTAGCACAAGTGGAATCAACCTGCCAAGGAAAAAATATTATCAGCAAATAAACATGACTATGATTCTTTAAAGACAAAATAATCAACTAAATATTTCATGATGATGATCCTTCAATGTAAAAAACAATAGTTAATTAGCCAATTAGGCATACTAATGGACACACAAAATTGAATGGAACAAAGAATTACATACCTGCGCTTGCGTGCTGCCTAGTCTGATGTGGCTGGTGTGTAGACTAGAAGTCCGGAACGGACTGAGAACGCTGGAGGCCAGACGGAGCTAGCGGCCCGCCAGCACCGGGCGGCACTGCGGTAGGAACCGAAGGTCATAAATCGTCGTGCAGGTGCCCTCGGCGGCTCGCCCCTAGGACTCCCACGGTACACGTACATGTACCCTCAGCGCCTCCGCCATTGCCTTGTGGCAGTCCGTTTTGGCTTATGGCATGTTTGTTTTCTAATGGTACTGACTGTCCCATCGAATGTTTGATAATTATAAGTATTAATTATAAAATTAATTATACATATTAGCTTAATTTGCGAGAAGAATCTATTGAGCCTAAATAGTCTATAATTGATGATGTGATGCTGTAGTAAACATTCGGTAACGATGCATTCATTAGTCTTAATAGATTTGCCTCACAAATTACCCTCCAACAATATGATTAATAAGCATCTGAATATATGATGTGACATGGGCTAAACTTTAGCCCAAAGATTCAAACATCCAATTAGGCTAATAACTATCTTCAATGATTTGTGGTTATAAATTCTAGTTTGTTTTGGCCTAGATCTAAAGCTATCTTCAATGGTTTGGGTAGCCATAAATTCCATTTAATCATAAATTCTATTTAATCATTGGTATCGACTTTGCTTGGCCACTCATGCCACTAACCAATGGACCCAATCTTGCTGCTAATTATTTTCTTAATTCTGACTAAATTTCTCCCTTTTTAAGTGTCATCTAGATTTTCATATTAGTTAAAATTTCTTAATTTTGACTAGATTTATAAAAAATATTATTAATATTTTTATTTTTGAATGATAAATCTAATGAGCATCATAAATATTAATAATATTTCTTGAGTTGAGTATATTTGACTCCTTGATATACAGGGAATATCCCTTTTCTAAACACAACGCTAAGTTTATTGTGAAAGTAACAAGACTGGATGATACTCCCTTCATTCATACCCCTAAAACTTGTCATTTTGGACAAGGACACGATCTTCAAAACCTAACTTTATCCATTATTTTTATTAAAATATATAAAAAACTAAAAATAAAATTATTTTTATAAAAGTTATTTCAAGGTGAATCTATACATATAGGTTTCACCTTATCAAACTAAATATTTTAAAAGTTTTTTATAGTTTATATTCTTAATATTTAACCTAAATCTTGTCCAAAACAATAAGTTTTATGGTTACGCAGAAGTTGGAGGTCATATAGTCCGTGAATAAATAGACTGAGTGTCGGTCCAACAAACGTAGTCGGATGTATTCTCTTGTTGTCATGGAAATGGTGTCATAAACTAAGCACGGAGCTTGTCAAGAATATGTGTTGTTGTTGCCTCTGTACCTAACGGAGCAATGCAAGAAGTGCAGCAGGTTCACCACGCCAAGAACAGCCATCATCCAGAAGAAATAGTCAAGATGGCCCTTGTTCAGGTCGTCAGGGATCCACCCTGGTTTCCCGTTGCCCGTCGTGATGGCGGCGACGGCGGCCAGCATGGCAGAGTTGACGTAGTTTCCGGCCGCGATGGCAAGGTACGCAATGGCCGTGCCGAGGCTCTTCATGCCGTCTGGTGACTGATCGTAGAAGAACTCAAGGACGCCGCCGACCGTGAACACTTGGGCCAGGCCAAGCCCCGCGAACGCTGGCGTCTGCCACATGATGCTCATCGACGGCTGCCGCCTCGTCGCCATGCTACGGGCGAGAGACAAGCGCCTCCCCTCAACCAGCGCGGCGTACACCATGGTGGCCACGGACAGC
Source organism: Chrysopogon serrulatus (assembly GCA_015844335.1). NCBI lineage: Eukaryota > Viridiplantae > Streptophyta > Magnoliopsida > Poales > Poaceae > Chrysopogon > Chrysopogon serrulatus. Next base: position 142,839 of record JADLZL010000212.1, on the reverse strand, counting down.
CCGAGGCCGATGCCCAGCCGCTGCAGCTGCGACAGGCCCCGCTCCTTGCCCGTGGCCCGCCGGGCAAGCGGCACCAGCACGGTGTCGTAGAGAGGGATGCCGACTATGACGCTGATGACTTCGAAGGTGCCGAGGGACGCCGGCGGAACGGTGAACGGCCCGACGTTGTTCTCCATGGTTGCGCCCTGCTCGATGAACGTGGACGTCATCTGGGCGGCGGCCGTAAAGAAGAGAACCATTGACGCCCATACCGGGAACATCCGGAGTAGCATTTTGAGCTCCTCAACCTGGGACACCGTGCAAAGCCTCCATGGACTCGTTGCACCTTTGTCGTGGCAGGATGGTGTTACAATAGCAGCCTTATCAAAGAACCTGGGCATGCATGAGGTTATGCTAAAATCACTTCCTTGTATCTAATTATAGTAGTTTTTAAAGTGAAGTGTTAAGAAATGATAAAGTGACAATACCAAAACTAGTATGAGAATGTTAAAGTAACACTGCTCTGGGTTCAGTTAGTTCCAACATGAGGAATAGATCATAGTAACTTTATTTATAGGTACACAATTAATGGATTTTCAAGTCTATGAATTGACCTGGTGAACTGAATCAAATATAGTTTCTTCCATTCAAAGACAGATAATATCAAATTTGTTTCCTCAACCTCAATTGGTTTGAAATGGACTTATTGTTTTTCTGAGCTTATTTGAAGTTGTAACCGGGACGGCGTTGTAATCTGTCTCTTTCGGTTTACATTTTGCTGTTGTTATACATGTGCTGGATTCTTGTTTTAAGAATTTATTCCATATATTCAGATGGATCAACAAAAATATTACTACATGTTTTTGCTATCGAGTCTTTATTTAGAATTTTACCAATCAATTTCAATGAGGGTTAAATTACTCATTTTCTATATTTTTAATTCCGAATTCAGCTATATATATGAGTAGGATATTAGCATGGACTCTTCAGTTTCATGTTGCATCACACCAGTGACTGATTTTATTTGGTTACCTGAACTGACTTGTATGCTGAATCTTGCAATAATTTCCTTCCGTTGTGGAAGACGCCTCATACAGAGCAGAGCAGTCTTGAGGCAACTCCAAACGGTAGTTCTTCACAGCTGCAACAACCACCTGGGAGACCCTTGTGAGAGGACTCCCTCCCTGTCTCTGGTACCTGTAAACCTTCCCACCGGCGATGAACACGGGCAGCCCAGAAAGCATGATCACTGCCTGGATCGCAAACCCGAGTCCCCACCCGATGTTGTCCTGCATCCAGACAATCACGGTCGTCGACAGCAGGGAGCCGACGTTGACAGAGAAGTAGTACCAGTTGAAGAAGGAGGCCTTTTGCACGCGCTCCACCGGCTCGGCTGCGTCAAACTGATCAGCACCAAGGGCTGAAACACATGGCTTAGTGCCGCCGCTACCAAGAGCAGCAAGGTAGAGACCCAGGTACGCGGTGGTACGATGAATGCCGCGGTTGTAGGAGGAGCCCATCAGCAGTGGAAGAAACGCTGATACAGTCAGGGTGAGCATCCCCTGGCAAATTAGGGTCATTCAGAGTTCAAAATGGAGTAGTACACATAGGCACTTGGTAGTAAGTGCATTGCTTGCTGATGAATTGGTTGTTTCAAACTTACAATTACGTCAACAGAGAGGAGGATTAGTGTTGTCCAATATCGTCCCCAGAATGTGTCAGCCAAGAAAGCTCCAATGAGCGGTGTGAAGAATGAAGTGCCAATCCAGGTGGACACGTTTGCCGCAGCATCGACGTTGCTCTCGTGGAGAACACCAGTGAGGTAACTGACCAAGTTCTTTTTGATTCCGTAGAATGCCAAGGATTCAGTGAATTCGGCACCTGATTAAGGCATGTTAAAATCAGCAGCCTGGTTATGTCTGTCAAAGAATGAACACAAAGTAAGCAATTCTTGTTGTGTAGTAGTACCTAAAATAGAGAAGCATGCCCTCCAATTCCCCGTGCTCCGCTTCAGAGCAGGCTGGTTGTTAATATCAACTGTCCCATCCCAGGTGAATTCTGAACTTCCATCCTGAACGGTAGAGCCAGAAGAAAGTGTGTTTCTTATTCTGAAATTACCATCTACTAGCTTTGTCTAAGTTTGTTAAGGTACCAATAAAAATACATTTGCTCAAGCTAGAAGATAATCTCCTACAGTTGCAGTTGACACACTGACAGGAGATATTATGGTAATGTTCTAGAAGTAGCACCTGTGTGGGCAAGCGATCAATCAGTGGCCTCTCCGCATCTTGTGTATCCATGGGAGCTTCTGGGCTTCAGGGAAGGCGTCGGGAGAATGCAAATGAAGGAGATAAGCTAGGAGTGTCACACAAAGAACAAACTTCAGCAGGGACCTGCCCCTCCTGTTTTCTTCCAAGAGAAAAACACATGAAGAATAGGATGGTAAGCAGTTGACAACTATACTTTCGATGTAAAGAGCACCATGATTATCTCTGGGATAAACGAATTACATGCACTGAATTTATATCTTTCCCTAGATGGGCATCCACTCCACAAGTCATCAAAAGTATATATTTGTAGTGATTCCTAGAATTCCCAGTTTAGCAGGTGAATGTAAAAGAGATCGTTATTTCCATACCACTACATATTCTAGGGAGAAAATCAAAAATACCTTCTCAATTGTGTGTGTGTTTTGCAGCAAAGGAAGTGTAGCATTCAAAAAGAAAAGGAACTAGTATATAAAAGACAGGAGAGAGAGAGAGAGAGAGAGAGAGAGAGAGAGAGAGAGAGAGAGAGAGAGAGACCTGATTGTTGCCGAGAACTGGTGAGTTAAGGAGGGGGCAAGGCGGAGCGCAGACCCCTCTTGCTGGAGCAAAGACTCGATCACGACGATCAGAGAAGCAGCAGCATGGATAAGCGGTAGGACCGTAGCAGCGTACCCTCTACCTGCTGAATCGGAGGATCGGAGCCACAGATAGATCTAGGATTGCGGAGCTCGGAATCACTCGTTCGCTATATATGAGGTTTGATTGATTTCGCTGCTGATATTCTTTCTTAAGTTCTATTGTTACTCCTGGTGCAATAATCACCAAACACAAAAGAAAAAGAAATGCGTCAAAGAAAGATGGACAATAGGTATCAAACTCACCCACTCATGAGATGCAACGGCTACACTGAGAGCATCTCTAGCGGTTCATCCATCTAATCCCTTCTTTTTTTTTTTTGGTGGTTAAAAAACTCTTCTTTCCTAAAATAAAGGAAAAAGTTGGATCTCTCATGATATAGTGAGGCCCACAATAAATACCACTAAATTGTCATTCGGCCATGTGTAACAACCGAAGTAAGGTTGTAGTTGAAAGACCAAATTACCTGTATAAGAGGAGAGATATAGGGATACTGATGTACTCGTTTTATCCTAAAATATGTGCACATCTCCCACTTTAAGGAGTAAAATAAAATTAAGTTAGTTTATTTATGTTTATAGAAACAGCCAAAATTTGAGTTGTAAATCTTAATATTTTTTATTTATATTGGATTAGTATGAAATTTTTTTATATGATTAATCAAGTGACAATTTGATATTGTAAATTTTAATATTTTTTATATAAATTTGGTCAAATTCAAATTTGTTTGAGTCTTCAAAGTGTGAGACATGTATTTATTTTGAGGTGAAGGGAGTATTGAAATAAAAGAGAAAGCTGTATTCGAAAAGAGAAAGATGTATGGGAAAGCAAGGAAGTCATATGTTTTGGAACAAAATTTGAGTTTTATGACATTGACTATTTTGGAACGGAAAGATAATATGGATTGCTTAATAAGAAAATTATTTCTTAGTTTTTTGGCTAAAAAAGATTGTTCTTAGTTTTTTTTTTTTTTTTTTTGATTGTCTATTTGGTCCCAAGACAAATTTTGTTTAGTTTTTTGGTTCTTTTGTTAATTTGATGCTCTAACGTTGTTAATTTGCAACAGTACAATAACTTACAGTAGAGCCATACAGTTCAGGCTGCCTACTATTAATAATTTCCCAAAATAAAATACGATACTTTTTAAGCATGTAATCATCATTTTTTAGATAAGGTGCAATTGTTTTTTGAGCGAAGTATTCCCTACGCTACTAAGCACGGTGGAAGAGGACAGGAGTTGTTGAAGATTAGAAGCAAGGAGACTGGTGACTAGTGAGCGAAGCAGTACGAACTGCTGCAGAGCGGACACCGGAGTGGGCGATGGATCGGAGGATGCTCCAGGGATTGAAGATGCTGTTTCGGACTGTTGCTCGGGCTGTTGGAATCACGGCAAATGGTCTGCATGTATCCATAACGATATGTTTAGCTTCTGTATCTGTATAAGCCCTCGTGTTCCATTATGTCCCCATTATTTCAGTAATCAATTATCACAACTCATTTATCATCAGTTGGATTCCACAATCAAATCTTTATAAACAAACGGTTTCTAATCCTATCACGACCTAAACTGCTCCGGGAAGGACCTTGTTTAGGATTCCATCTTGTCCATGGTTTATCGTACATGTCCAAAATGAGATTTGGGTTAATTGTAGCATTCATTTGTCAAAAAATTAAAACACACCAGTAGCCTTGTATAAGTGTGTCAATATAGGTCTCTCAACTTTAAAAATATATTTTTTAGGTCCCCCACCACCTGGCTGCCCTGTGCCCCCTGGTCGGTCCTTCTATAGCTCGCCGGAGTGAAAGCCGAACATGTGGAGAGTCGGCGACCTCATCATCGAAGTCAGCGACCTCCTTGCCGGAACCCTAGGTAGCGGCTTCTTCCTCTCTAGCGGGGAATGGGTGGCGGTGTAAGTGCCGCGGCGAAGCTTGCGCTGGTGCGTGGGAGAGGGTGCTAGAGAGGGTTGCGCCATCCGTGTGGAGCGACGGTCACATATTTACTTTTCCGTTTTGGTATCTACTTCCTCCGTTCCAAATTATAAGTCGTTTTGACTATTTTTATTCCTCATTTTTGATATGTATCTAGACAGATTGTGTCTAGATACATAGTAAAATGGATGTACTGAAAAAGTCAAAGCAACTTATAATTTAGAATAGATGGAGTAAAATTTTACATGTGCTAACCCATATTCTGTTGCCCGCCCCTATGCTTTAATCTGTTCTTGTTAGCTTTGCCTGTCACGTAGCTGTAATAGTTTTTTATATCAATGGAAGTCCCACAGCAATGAGCGGGACATTCTTCTAGTATCTATAATTTTACATGTTCTAACCTGATACAATATTCTGTTGCCCGCACCCATGCTTTAATCTGTTTTTGCCAGCTTTGCCTGTCACGTAGCTGTGTTGCTGCTGCTGACTCCGTATCTAATAGAGAAGTGCAGGAAGTGCAACAGGTTCACCACGCCTAGAACAGCCATCATCCAGAAGTAGTAATCCAGATGGCCCTGGTTGAGGTCGTCCGGGATCCACCCGGGCTTCCCGCCACGCGCCGTGGTGGCCGCGACGGCACCGAGCAGGGCCGAGTTGAGGTAGTTCCCGGCCGCGACGGCGAGCTGCGCGATCGCGTTGCCGAGGCTCTTCATGCCGTCCGGCGACTGGTCGTAGAAGAACTCGAGCATGCCGATGGCCGCGAACACCTCCCCGGCGCCGAGCACCGCGAACGCCGGCGCCTGCCACATGATGCTCATCGTCTTGCCGCCGGCCCGCGCGAGCGCCCGCCTCCGCGCCTCGACCAGCGCCGCGTACGCCATGGCGACGGCGGACAGCGCGAGGCCGACGCCCAGGCGCTGCAGCTGCGACAGGCCCCGGTGGTTGCCCGTGACGCGCCGGGCCAGCGGCACCAGCGCGGCGTCGTAGAGGGATGCAGACCATGACGGCGAGAACGTCGAAGGCTGCCAGGGACGCCGGTGGCAAGGTGAAGCTGCCGCTGCCCACGCGCGTGTCCATGGCCGCGCCCTGCTCGATGAGCGTCGAGGACATCTGCGCGGTGGCCGTGAAGAAGAGCACCATGGAGGCCCAGACGGGGAACAACCGGAGCAGCATCTTGAGCTCCTCCACCTGCGACACCGTGCAGAGCCTCCATGGGTTGTTGGTCGGGAGCATCGGGACGCCTTTCTCCTCCTCGGCCGATGTTGATACAACGACGGCAGCCTTGTCAAAGAACCTGAATTGGCGTGTATGCTTAATCTTGAGATTATCTTGGGTCGATGAAGGCACCTCAATCTCATACAGCTCTGAGCTATCATCGGGCAACCTGAGGCTGCAATTCCTGACAGCTGCGACAACCACCTGGGCGACTCTTGTGAGAGGACTCCCTCTGAGCAGCTTATACCTATACACCCTCCTGCCGGCGGCGAAGGTGGCGAGGCCACAGACCATGCACACGGTCGGGATGGCGAAGCCGACACCCCAGCCGACGTTGTCCTGCACCCAGACGAGCACGGTCCCGGACACCAGCGAGCCGATGTTGATGGCGAAGTAGTACCAGTTGAAGAAGGAGCTCTTGGTGACCCGCTCCACGGGGTCGGCGCCGTCGAACTGGTCGGCGCCCAGCGCAGACGTACAGGGTTTGATGCCGCCGCCGCCGAGGGCCACCAGGTAGAGTCCCAGGTACACGGCGGCACGGCCAGTGCCGATGCCGATGTTGAGCAGGGGGAGCGAGGCTGACACCGTCAGCGCGATCATCCCCTGACACAAACACAACACAAGAGATCAAGAGATCAATCAGTTCATTTCAGAAGAATTCACTTCTGAAAACCGGAAGCAACTTGTGTCTTACAAGTGTGTAGATGCAGAGGAAGACCACGAGTGTCCGGTATCTTCCCCAGTACGTGTCGGCCAGGAATGCTCCGACGACCGGCGTGAAGAAGCAGCTGCCGATCCAGGTAGAGACATCCTTCGCGGCGTCGACGTTGCTCTCGTGGAGCTCGCCCGTGAGAAAGGTCACGAGGTTCTTGGCGACGCTGAAGAAGGCCAAGCACTCGACGAACTCCGTACCTGGCACATTTATTTTGAGGCCATCGTTTTCTGTAATGCAGTTTGAACAATGAACTTACTTGTCGGCGGGGAACAGAAGCTGTACCTAAGATCAGGTAGCATGCCCTCCAGTTTCCCGTGCTCCGTTTCAGAGCAGGTTGGTTGTTGACATCAACCGTTCCGTCGCTAGTATACGGCGACAGTTCATCCTGAATCATTTGTAAAGCACAAGTATCCAGAATTGAGATGGATTGAACACTGGTACACAAACTCTGGTTTTTGGACAGAGCGAGGAAAATAACCGATTTCTGTTTTCCTTTGTAAGGAGGGGTTAGAGCTTTGTGGAACTAGCATGGTAAACTGCAAAGAGCATAGTAATAAGTACCTGTGTGGGCAGCTGATGAATGAGTGTTCTTTCCTCATCTGCTGCTTCCATGGCGCCCTATACTGCAAGGAGCTTCGGCAGTGCTATGGGTTGGGGTTGGGCACGATTTACAAACTGGAGAGCTTGCGCGGGCCACTATGCTGCGGGGTGCGGGCTGGACAATGACATGATGACAAGTGACAGCCGACAAGAGGATTCCCTCAGGAAAAAAATAAAACAGCCGACAAGAGGACTGGTAAACATTTTTATTGCAAAGAAAACCACAACCATATTGCGAAATAGAGATATACCAAAAAAGTCAAAATATAATTTGGAACAGAGAGCTGCCAAAAGAGTCAAACTATAAACATTTTTATTGCAAAGAAAATTAAACCATGTACAACCATATTCCAAGGGGTTGCGGTTGGGCACGATGATTACCAGCTGGAGAGCTTGCGGGCTGGAGAATGACTATGACATGATAATAACCGACAACAGGATTCCCTTTAAAAAAAAATACCAACAAGAGGATTGGTAAACATATTTATTGCAAAGAATTTTCGAATGAGCAATGATTCCCTTAACTGCAACTAATTTTGGTAGTTGAGAGCAGATGAGAGTAGTGTGGATAAGGAGAGGCTACAGCTTTCTTGAAAGCAACGCCTTTCTAGGCGCTGGTAGGGCAATAGACCAATCGTCACTAGATAGAGAGACCTGATGGTAGTAGGACAATGTGCTGGGACTGGGAGTACCGGTGGACGGAGAAGAGAGAACCATCATGTTCTGCAATCCTGCACGAAAGATTAAGGCCGGGAGCACGGTAGAAGAGGGAGATGCACGGTAGAAGAGGGAGAGGACCATGGCCATTTTCTCCTATATATCCTGCAGGAAAGATTAGAAGCAAAGGAGACTGGTGAGTGAAGCCGTAGGAACTGCTGCAGAGCGGACAGCGGAGTGGCCGATGCTGATGCAAGATTCTTCAGAATCGAGTGGGTGATGCTGATGCAGGATGCTTCAGAATTGGTGATGCTTTCTTTGGACTGTTGCTCGGCCGTGGAATCACGGCACATGGCCCGCATGTATCCGAAACGATAAGCATATTGACCTTTTGTATGTAAGCCCTTGTGTTCCATTGTGTCCCCAATATTTTAATATTTATCACAACTCAATTATATTATCAGTAGGATTCCGTAGGCAAATATATACATATAAATAAACAAACGGTTTTTAATCCTATCACGATCGAATCGACCTAACCTTGTCTAGAATTCCTTTTTGTCCTTGATTTTTATTATGCATATATCCAAAGAAGACCTGTTAATTGCAGCATTCATTTGTCAAATGCTCTAGGTCAATTAACAGCCCCAGAGCCCTTTCAGTGGACTCTATTCCCAGTGTGTAACATGTGCACATGTCTTTGTTTCAATGTTTCCTCTATCTTTTAGTAAACCAATTTTCTGAGCTATCTTAAGTCAATTTTTTCTATGTTCGACTCAATCTATAGAAAAACTAAATATTTATGACGTCAAATGGGCATATTATGAGAATATAGATTAGAGTGTATCTAATGATACTAATTTAGTGCCATAATCTTGATAAATCTGATAATTAATTTATGCGGTGACAGAGCGAGTATACTACTTCAACTTTTTTAAAAGAAATATTTATCATCACAGCTACTCGAGGTAAGGAAAAAATTCTCGAAGAAAAGTAGAGGCATTTTTTGTGTGAATTTCATTTAAACTCCTGACTTGAAGCTGAGTCTAAACTCTACACCCCTCTCACCCTAACCTCAAAAACCAAAAAAATCTTATATTCTTGGACTTAAGGGATTGTTTGGTTTCTAGCCACATTTCACCATACTTTAGTCAAGTTTGGCCAAATTGGCAAGTATTCCATTGGTGACTAAGCTTATAGGTAAGATTTTTTATTGGTTCAACATGTCATAAAGTAAAAAAAAAAAGTATCTCAAGATTTTCTTAGGAATGACAACATGTGACTTCCAATTTGCCAATGGCTGACGGTCATTGTGGGCCAATTTGTACCATCAACTAAATATCAAAAAGGGTATAAATGCAATCACCAACATAAGTTTAGGGGTTAAACTAATCAAATTCTATAAGTTTTGGTGGATCTATGTTTCTCTGAGGACATACCAGAAAAAAGAAACAAAAGAAGACCAATATGTCATATTATAACTACCTCAATTGATGAATTGGAATGCACCGTTGTGAAGAGCTTGTCGAGATAATTGAAATGGACGTATCATTTGCCATATTTGAAGTTCCGGACGTAAAGATATCAAATCCTCAAGAGGCACCTGCAAATTAAAGGAACATTCTAGAAGACACCTCACCGAAGGTAGGGCCCACCTGTCATAGGGGGGAGATCGACCGGTCGACCCTTTAGACCGGCCAATCCACTCTAGAGTCCGATTGGGCTCTGTTTCGATGTTGGTTCTCCCACCGTCTTAGGTTTCAATCTATGCCATTGCTCAAGTTAAGTTATCGTGTGGGACTATAAAAGCAGCCCTAGACCTCTAGGGGAGGCATCTCCTAAAACCCTAATTCTATTCTCTGAAGGAGGATCTGAACGGTACCCCTTGAATGGACAAATCTCTCAAGAGTTAGCCATTAAGAGAGATTAGTCCTCTAGTTAAGATCTAGTATTTATACAAATAGAGAGAGAGTGAGGGAAGAGTTTAGAGGAAGTGCTGGCGTGTCGGTACTACCTCTATGGCTTGTACTTCAATGAATCTAGGCTCCACAAGTCTATTTTTGAGATACCTATGGTAATTTATTTTTGTTTAAAGTAAGTTTTTTGCTTTTTGGTTCATTAGTTCACTGTTCTTTGAGTGCTCTAGTCCTTGTTAGCGCTCTGGATTAGAGTAGTAATCGTTAACATAAGCATAGTGCTTAGGCTATCGGCTATCTGTGTTTGCTCCCTGCTCTCTTGTTGTGTGGTAGCAGTGAGAGGTGATATCCTCACCTATCCTTTGTAGTCCACACTAAATTGAGTAGATTCTTAAATAGTAGGATTGTAGTCATGTCGGTAGAGTTATCTTTTATTGGTGCTTTTATCGTCTAAGTAGCATCCCGAAGTAAACATTAGAATAAGAAGCCTTGTTTTACCCAAAGTTAAAAGCCATAGAAATTCTCTCTACTCATACTTTAAATCTTAATTGCTACCTCTGGACAAATTAGTTGCTAGGTGACACACACGTTTCCCTGATCCAACATTCAATCTTACTGTCTGCTAGTACGAATCCACCACGTCTATACAAGTACTAGTAATTGTACATAATACTGTCTGCTACCGGAACCGAATTAAAAGTACTACTAGCTAGCAGCTGCTAATTGCTGCAACGGAGAAAAACAGAACAAAAGAAAAAGAATACAAACAAACTAAATTCTCATCAAGCTAGTTTCAGAGGCTCTGAAATTAGTTGAACTAAATTCTCAGTAGCAACAACTAATCAAACACTAGTAGGAAAATGATCTAGTGATCTGTAACTTCCCTCATCAGTCAACCATAGAAACAGTAAATCTACAAGCAAAAAATGATTTTAGAAGGGAAGACCAAATCATTTTCGGAGGTGGACATCTGGGGACCACGTCCGTAAACAGTGAATAGGGCTAAAGGAAAATACCCAAAAATAATTCATAACTTTCTCATATAATCTTGGATGAAGACAAATTTTATATGAAAATTATCGGTTGGATCAATAACTTTGCAGATGAACGATTTTCTAATTGAAACTATTTAGGGTCCTAAAATATTGTTGTAAGTTCACATATTTTGAAATTTAAAATTATTAGATAACTTCGTATGTTGACATGATCTATATGAAAGTTATAGTTCTCAATAAAAATCTATAACTTCGTAGTCGAATTAGTGTCCCAACTATGTGTTCTAAGTTTATAGACATTGAAATTCAAAACTTAAGTTCACATATTTTGAAATTTAAAATTATTAGATAATTTCGTGTGTTGACATGGTCTATATGAAAGTTATAGTTCTCAATACAATCTAGATCTTCGTAGTTGAATTAGTGTCCCAACTATGTGTTCTAAGTTTATAGACTTTGAAATTCAAAACTTAGAATTCCTAAATGATAGATCTCAAATGTTCACATAGTCAATACCAAAGTTGTAGTTTCCAACATAAGCTACATGTTTGTTGTTGACAAGGTTTTTAGTCAAAGTCGTTTAGGGTCTCAAATATTTGTTTAAACTCATATATTCGCTTGAGATTCTACTTTTTGAATACATCCTAAAATATAGTTGTAGTACTCGATAAGATTTAACTTTGTAGTTAAAAGTTTTTCATTTGACTTCATTAGTAGCCAAAATATCCATAAAAGATTATGAAATGTTGACATAAACATAAATGAATGTGCGGTGCAGCGATAGATGAAGGTAGTGTTCGGTGTGAGGTCAAAGGTTTAAGTTTATTTTTTTGGGTTTCTAGAGACCATTAAGTGAGGCACATGTCATAAGGTGCGCGCCTCTATGGTGCCTGGAAAACCTGATCAACAGAGGATGTGACCGAGGCGGCATTGTGCCCCCCTACTTTAATGAAAAATGACCGTCTCCGTTAACGAACTATGGAACAGTGAAGCTAACTAGTAGATACATTCAGACATTTAAAAAAATGCCTAGCAATTATAAGTATACTGAAAGGATGTGTCAGTATTTTTCAATTGATTTCACTCAACAAAAAAGAACTGTCAATGGAACTGAACACAAAAAAAAAGATTCTGCAAAAAATTATTCGATGGGGACCCAGAAAAGAAACTAATCAATAAATTTTTTTGAAATATCTAGCCTTGACATATGATCTTTCTTTTTTTATTTTATATCCTGCACAAAACATAGAGCCCACAATGGATAAATATGGGTTGATTACTGAAGCTCCTCTGCCTTTGGGGCTAATGGATTGGGAGGAAAGGAGGGAGGAGGAGGGGCGCGGTGGCGCCCTAGGGCTGGCGGCGACGGGCGGCGAGGGGCGGCGGCAGGGAGGGCGACGCGGGGCGGGGAGAGGGGGGAGAGAGGAGGTGTGGGCGCGAGAGATTGGAATAACGGAAATTACCCCAATTACTTTCTTGATTGGACCTGATTACAATGGTCTAATATTTATAGTCCTAAGCGGACTCTAACGAGAAATTTCTTACACGAACTTTCCAGTTTATCTAATATTAATTACCTAATTAATTATAACAATAAAAGGTAACTGGCGGCGAAGACAACGAGACGGCGGGATGGCCACGTGGGCCCCATAGCCCCCGGGCGCACGGCGGTTAGGGCAACCGCCGCCCCTCTAGGGCGGGCCATGGGGTCTGCTGCCCCCTCCTAATTTATCACCGTCTTCATTTGACGTGTGATTGAGCTCCCCCTCTCCGATCAGCGCGTCTTCACGCTGAATCTGAGTCTAGGCCGTGTGTCCTTCCGCGCTGCTCGCCGGGTCCTGTCGGTCCATATATAGCTGAACAAAAAACTATCCTGCGTAGTTAGTATCATCTGCATCCTCGTTTGCAATGAAGAAAAAGCAATAATGGAAGGAACCAATGTATCATTAATAAAGTGGCTGAACGGGGTGTTGGACTGCATTAATCCTGACGGTTTCTGAGTCAAATGCTGTTGAGATATGGATCCCCCAAAGTGCAGTTGATTCATCTCTTCTGGTGGTGTGTAGGAGATATGAATATCTGAAACATCGAATTCCCCTGAAATGCGACGACAAATGACAGCTGGTTTCCTAGCAGGTGGATAACTGTGAAAAAACTCTATACTACCATGCAATAATTTGCTAGATGTGAAGTCAGTTGGAGAAAGTAGTAAATCATCCTAATTGTTTCTGTCAATTTTAACACCACTTATCTGAGCAAATTGATGGCCTTTGTTATTGAAAAAAATCACAGTTGCTCGTGGCATCCTTGTAGATGGCCACTTCTCAAAAGAGAAAACAACAATTGGAAAGGCAGATATCGGATCGTACGTAGTGCAATAGTTGAACCTCACAGCAAGTAATTCAGGAGATTTCTTTGCCTAAATTTCCATCAATTCTAGTAAATATGCAGATGTGATGGAAATATAATACCTATCGTTGTAGCAGATCACACCGTTCTCTATGGTCCACCAAGATGCCGCTTGATTGAGCCAAATTGTGTCAGCGATCACCTTCATAGTTTGTCGAAGCTTTGCTAACAAATTGGATGCACCAATACTCAGGGCAGGCTGAAATATACCTAGGCCCTCCTAAGCGTGGAGAATGGGGCGCAGCTCATCACCAATATTTGGAATTTTTGGGTTAGGAAACAATTGGTTTCCTTCATCCTCTAAGCGACGTTCCAGTGAAAATTCCTGGCGCAATAACTTAGCAAAATTTGGCCAATTATCCAGCAAAGCATCTATAGAAATTTGCATAAACCAGGCAAAAATATTATCTATCAGGTGTAGAGCAGCATATGGTACTCTATGCTCTGCTGGCACCTCATATAGATGAAATAAAATCTCCATCCGCGAGAGTCTAGATACAGGATCTGTAGAACCATCGAAAACTAGAGTAGAAATCTGAGTTATATACCTGGGTTGCCAGACTAGACCGTCTTTCACTGTCGGGCATGCTGCTACAGCTGCTGGGGTTGCCTGTTGAACCACGCTGTGCTGACAGTTGCTCTACTCCTGCTGATGTTACTAGTTGGAACCATTGTCAATCTTGGCTAGCAGATGCTTCTCCTCATCATCATAAAACACATTGGTTATTGATGGCCGAACGATCTTCTTCTCTTCCTTCTTGACGGTGAAAGTGGAATGGCTCGGTGCCATCAGAGCGCGTTTGTTGGCATTGCCGAGGCTGCTGCTCCCAATGTCCACAATCTCATTCGCTTTCTTTGTGATCAAATCAAGTATGGTGTTAAATGCTGTCGGGCCTCCTGGCTGCCGATCTTGCTCAAAGATCTGCAAGTGAGCCCTCCAGGTTGGCGAGACGTAGATCCATCTCATGGAGACGATCATCATCCTTGCCACGGTGTGCGATCTCGAATACGCTGAAGCGGTTGTGGACTATGTCTAGGTGCAGCTTCAATTCATCCACGTGTCCGATGAAGGCGGTGGTGAACTTGTCGAAGACCGCCTTGATCTCATCAATGGTGGTGGGAGCTATGGATTACTCCTAATTTGCTGATACCAGTTGTAACACACGCAGCGGGAGGGTGGATTTGGGGCTAGTGGATTGGAAGGAGAGGAGGGAGGAGGAGGGGGCGGCGACGCCTAGGGCTGGCGGGCGACGGGCGGCGCAGGGGCGGGCGGGGGGGGGCGGCACGGCCGGGGAGAGGGAGGGAGAGAAGAGGCGTGGGCGCGGGAGATTGGAATGACGGAATTACCCTCAATTACTTTCTTGATTGCACCTGATTATAATTGTATAATATTTATAGTCCTAAGCGAACTCTAATGGAAAAGTTCTTATCAAATATGAACTTTTAGTTTATATAATATTAAGTACCTAATTAATTATAATAATAATAAAAGGTAATCGGCGGCGAAGACGGCGGGACGGCTGTGCGGGCCCCATAGCCTCCGGGCGCCATGGCGGCGGGTGGTGGCGGCGGTTAGGGCAACCGCCGCCCCCTTGCCACGTGCGGCGCCCCCACGCCGCCCCTCTAGGGCAGGCCGTGGGGCCCGCTGCACTCCTTGACTCGTTTTTAGTCAATCAACCTTGTAATTTGTCGTAGTTTTCATTTGATGTGTGACACTTCTTCTTTTCTTCTCTTTTTCTTTAAAAAAAATGGTAACAGACTTCATTGTACCATTGAATCCGGCATACTCAATGCCACACATTGCCACCAACAAACTAGCAGGCAGCCACGGCACACTGGCACGGCCGCACGGGGCGTGACACCCATTGAGGCTTTCCGACCACTGGCAGAGGGCAGACTACCCAACCAGAAGGCTAAAATTCTTAGCACTCTGCTGGGCTTCCAGGAATGCAGATGCAGATCAGGTGTTCCCAGGTCAGCTGTTCCGAGCCGGCGGCGTGAGGGCACACGTCAAGAAGCTGCTCTGCTGCGCTGTTGTTGCCTCTGTCTCATCGGTTGCAGTAAGCAGGTTGAACATGCCGAGCTGCCATCGTCCAGAAGAAATTGTCCAGGTGACCCTCGTTCAGGTCGTCCGGGATCCACCCGGGCTCCCCCGCCGCGCGCCGTGACCGCCGCGACAGCGCCGAGCGCTGCCGAGTTGAGGTAGCTCCGGGCCGCCATGGGAGAGTAGCGCGAGCGTGTTGCCGAGGCTCTTCATCCCGTCCGGCGACAGACCATAGAAGAACTTGAGGACGCCGACGTTGGCGACCACCACCGCCGCGCCGTGCACGGCGAACATGGGTGCCTGCCACACGATGTTTGTCGCGGGCATGTTGGCCCTATTGGTACTGAAACATTCGCCCATGTCATGTTGGTACGCGCGAGCGCCAGGCGCGTCCCCTCAAGCAGCGCCGCGTTGGGCAGTGCGAGGCCGACGGCGAGCCACTGCCACTGCGACAGGCCGCGGTCGTTGCCGGTGGCATGCCGGAACAGAGGCACCAGCAGGCTCTACATATAATTCTTCTTTCGTCGCAAAAAAAAAATATGTAGAGCCCGCTGCCTGTTCCCTAAAAAAGGGATGAAATTCAAATGCATCTGACCTTTTCTATGGCGGTTCAGTCATGTACTAATGTTACAGTTTAGGGCTTTAGCCATGAGGCCCAGAAGGACAAAGATTCAATCATTAATTTGAAATGCATTTGACGGTTCAGTCAGTCATGTACTCATGTTACAGCTTAGTGCATTAGCCATTTTTGGGCCCAGAAGCACAAAGATTCAATCATTAACGATTATATTATGTCAGGGTTGTACATGACAAGATTTTACTCCTATTAATGACAGGCAGTGTGAGTGTGGTTCTATATAAATAATAACGTGACAGCACCTCTTTCATGAACAAGCTATGTAATAATCTGCTTCCCTGTGTGCCTCATTGAGTAGCGCACAAACAGAGCCACATTTAGCAAGCTAAGCGTGGCCATCATCCAGAAGAAATAGTCCAGGTGTCCTTGGTTGAGGTTATCCGGGATCCACCCAGGCTTCCCGCCGCGTGTTGTGGCCATGGCGACGATGCCGAGCAAGAGTGAGTTGATGTAGGACCCGGACGCTAGCGCCAGCTGCCCGAGCGCGGCGCACAGGCTCTTCATGGTCTCCGGCGACTGGTCGTAGAAGATCTCGGTGGCGCCGACGCCAGCGAAGACCTCGGCTGCGCCGTGCACGAAGTAGAGCGGCGCCTGCCACAAGATGCTCATCGGCGCCGGCGCGTCCCGGTCTCTCAGCCCGCTGGCTTCGGCCACCGCTAGCCTCCTCGTCTCGAGCACTGCCGCGTACACCACGGTGAGCATCGACAGCGCAAGGCCGATCCCGAGGTGCTGCGCTTGGGAGAATCCCTTCTCCTTGCCGGTGAAGCGCCGCGCCACCGGCACGAGCGCGGTTTCGTAGACGGCGACCCAGACCAGGGAGCTGATCACGCCGACGGTGGACATGGACGCCGGTGGGATGGTGAAGGAGCCGACGCGGTTGTCCATGAACATGCCCTGCTCGACCAACGTCGACGCCGTCTGCGCGGAGACCGCGAAGAAGATGAGTAAAGATGCCCAGGTGGGTGACATCCGCAGCAGCATCTTCAGCTCCTCGACCTGTGTCACTGTGCACAGCCTCCACGAGCTCATCAACGGCAACACCGTGGTGGTGGATTCGCTGTCTGATGGGCCCGTCGGTACAACAGCAGCCTTGTCCAAGAACCTGAATAGGAAAACAACTTTTTTCAGAACAACTGATCGATCAACTTTTATATGTCAGTCAGACTATACTTTTACCTTTACAATTACATTACCTGAATTCATTAGTATGCATGATCTTGTAATAACTTGCATCGGATCCAGAAGAATGCAAGCTGGGCAACTCGTATAGAAGGGAGTTGTCATCCGGCAGTTTGGTATTCCAGTTCCTGACAGCTGCAACAAGCACTTGAAGTATGCTCGTAAGAGGGCTTACACCCATTTTCCGGAACCTATAAACCCTCGAGCCGGCTAAAAATGCAGGGAAACAGACGAGCATGAGCGCTGTCGGGATCAAGTAGCTGACAGCCCACCCAACATTGTCCTGCAGCCAAACAATCACGGTGCCAGACAGCAGGGAGCTGATGCTGATCAAGAAGTAGTACCAGTTGAAGAAGGAGCCCTTGGTCATTAGCTCTGCAGGGTCACTGGTGTCGAATTGGTCAGCCCCAAAGGGCGACGTGCAGGGCTTGACACCACCGCTGGCAATGGCGGCGAGGTACAGACCAAGGTAAACCACTGCTCGGTGGACATTACTGCCACCATGGTCCGAAGATGTGGAGAATATGGGAAGGGATGCAGCGGCTATGAGAACGGCCATTGCCTGTGATGAAACAAAATGGAAGAGCATGTCTATATATATTAGGAATTTCAGTCGTTTCTGCATCCACCAATCGAACAGTGCAAAGAAAATTTTGGTCGAAATGAAAAGCATGTTTCTTTGAACTTACAACAACATAAAGTGGGACGAAGCCGACAATCGTCCAGTATCTCCCCCAGTAAGTGTCTGCGACGAAACCCCCAAAAAGTGGCGTCAAGAAGCAGGCTCCGACCCAGGCGGACATGTTCCTGGCTGCACTGACTTTGCTCTCGTGGAGAACCGTGGTGAGATAGGTCACCAAATTCTTTGAGATTGTGAAGAAGGCCATGCACTCGCAGAACTCAACACCTAAGTGCATCATGTTCAAGCAGTTAACTAGTTTATAGGAGCTTTTGCAATGTGTTTAGGCACATAGCTTACATCTAGGTGCATAGCAAAATCGCTATATATTCTTTCAAAAAAAAAGCCAAAACCAAGCAATATATTCCAAAAAAAGCTGTAATCACTCATAATTTGAAATGGAGAGAGTACCTAAGATGAGGAAGCAAGCCCTCCATTTCCCTGTGCTGTGCCTGAGAGCAGGCTGTTTGTTGATATCAACTGATCCATCTCTTGTATATTCTGAACTTGCACCCTGCATGACAACACATGACAGCACCAAGAGACTCAGTTTCAGGATTCAGTTCTGTGATAGACATGACAGCATCACCTGTGGTTATCATACTCTACTGTGATAAACTGTGTGAGGCTACAAGAATGAACACAGAGAGAGAGAGAGAGAGAGAGAGAGAGAGCTACCTGGGTAGGAGGATGGAGATGAAGGAGGGGCCTCTCCTCATCTCCTGCTTCCATGGCAGCAGCAGAGTGGAGCTCTTCCGAAGCAAAGCTTCCGCTGAGAGAATGTAGGCTCTGCAGCAAAGCTTCACTGCGCCGCAGAGTACTTTTTGAAGCAGATGATAAAGAGGTGCTTGGCTGCATCTATGATCAGGACGGGTGCCTTGTTGGTAGGACAGTGTCCCCTTTGAAAAAAAAGGCCTTGATGTGATGATAATTAGAAGAACGCGAAGTA
Organism: Chrysopogon serrulatus; assembly: GCA_015844335.1. Taxonomy (NCBI): domain Eukaryota; kingdom Viridiplantae; phylum Streptophyta; class Magnoliopsida; order Poales; family Poaceae; genus Chrysopogon; species Chrysopogon serrulatus. Next base: position 124,033 of record JADLZL010000212.1, on the reverse strand, counting down.
CCAGCTATTTAAAATACAATCTGTAATGGCGACACGGTGTGCCACTGCAGCGCCATCCCACGCGTGGGCTTACCGCCGTACCAAGGACGAAACGTCGCTGCACTGAAGCTGATATATCTTTGGTACCCGACAGAATAGGCAATGTGCTGCTATCAGGATCGGTCCGTATCCTTAGAGAAACCATGGCTTTCGTATTTTTTATTTTGCCAGCTGATTCTATTCCCCCCTACACGAGCACAAGCATGGCTTTTCAATCACAAAACAATAGGCGGGTGTTCTCAAGAGGCCACAGATTCCCACTTCTGGAAAGGTCTGATGAATGTAAAAGACACTTTCATGGGATATGGCTCATTCAGTGTGAATGATGGGACACAGACCCGGTTTTGGGTGGACACTTGGTTAGGGAAGCAACCACTAAAGGATAAATTCCCCTCGTTGTTTAACATAGTACGCAGAAAGCAGGACTCGGTAGCCACAGTTCTAGCTTCAGTTCCCCGGAATATATCCTTCCACCGCAATTTGGTGGGAAGGAATTTGCGGGATTGGCATAGAATTGTAGCATCCCTGCATGAGGTTAACTTACAAGGGGGAAGAGATAGGTTTGTGTGGGATTTACATTCATCTGGTACCTTTTCAGTTAGATCGATGTATGCTGTGTTAATTAATAATGGGGTTAGGGTGTCACAGGATATTTGGCAAATCAAAATACCTTCAAGGATAAAGATTTTCTTGTGGTATTTAAAGAGAGGTGTTCTGTTAACTAAAGATAATCTAGTTAGACGCAACTGGAATGGTGACTCAAGTTGTTCGTTTTGCCATTCTCTGGAAACCATTAATCACCTCTTTTTTGATTGTTGCTATGCTAGATTTCTGTGGCGTGCTATTCACTTACTGTTTGGTTTAGCCCCTCCACTTGACTTTTAGAATTTATTTTCTACTTAGTCTAAGGGAGGTGGTAAATCCCGTGAGGCATTATTATTAACTGCAGCATCTGCTCTATGCTGGACAATATGGATAACAAAAAATGAGGTGGTTTTTGATAAATGTAGACCGAAATCTTTTTTGCAGGTTCTATTCAGGGGTACTCACTGGCTGCGGCAATGGGCAAGACTGCAGCGGCGTGAGGGTCTATTGGAGCAGCTCGTACATGCTGCCCAGTTGCTAGAGACGTCAGCCCTCGAATTCTTTGGCTCCAATGGATGGCTCTCAAATAGGAGTATCGGTCATGTTTAGTCAATACTTTTCCTTCGAACTTGTTATTTTTCTTCATGGTGTAACGATTGGAACGTTGGGTTTTATGTCCAGTGTGTGAACTTTGTAATAATTGGCCTGATTCTACCTTCTGGTAGATGAAGCCGGATATATACTATCCATTATCTAAAAAAAAAATTCCGCTCCCCACCTTGTCATCAGATTCTAGAGTGGCACAATCTGAGGAAGCAAGCCCTTCATTTCCCTGTGCTGTGCTTGAGAGCAGTCTGCTTGTTGATCCATCTCTTGTGTATTCTGAACTTGCACCCTGCAATCCTGCATGACATGACAGCGCCAAGAGATTAGTTTTCGGGGTTCTGTACTGAATCAACATAACATGTGGTTATCTACTATGATAAATACTCCCTTCATCCTAGAATAAGAGACGTTATGATAATCGTGTTAGCCAAACTTTCTCAAATTTAATGAGATTTTAGAAAATATTAGCAGTGTTAGGGATATAAACAAGTTGATTTAACGAGACCTATCTAATGACATTAATTATATAATATCCAAATACTAATATATATATATATAGATATATATATATATATATATATATAATTAGTTAGTTAGTTAAAGTTAAAAGTGTTTTACTCATAGAAAATGATAAAAATACTGATTTTAAGATGGATGAAGTATGTGGCTACATCATGGATAGTAGTGTACTAACTAAATAGGCAAAAGGGAGAGAGAGTTACCTGAAGAGGATGGAAACGGAGGGTTACCCTGTTCTCTCGAAGCAAAGCTTTCGTTGATGGAATGGAGGCTGCAAGCTCTGCAGCAAAGCCGTCACTGTGTGGCCGAATACTTTTGAAACAACACAGATAAAAAGGTGCTCGTCGGCTGCTCTCTTGATCTGGACGAGTGTCTTGTTGGTAGGACATTGTGTCCCCTTTAGGAAAAAAAAAACAGCGATGTGACGAGATGGTAGAGGCCAGATATTTTCTGTTTTCAAATAAAAAAATTATTAATTAAAAGACAAGGGGATCGGAGGGGTTATCTTATCTGTACAGTTGCTGCTTCGTGGTTGCCGGGGATCCTCCGAAATATTGGAGATTTTGCTGCTGCAACTGGCAGCGTTTTCCAGCTCTGAATTAATCTGACTATAAGATAATTAATAAAGGGAAACATAAAGACCACGATGTACCAGACGTGCAGACGGTGTGCCATCCCACACCGTTGGGCGCTGGCATGTCAAAGACGAGGCCGTCACGGCATCACGTGCGAGTGCGACCCCAATGGAAGACGAAACATCGCTGCAATGAAAACGATAGCCTGGCATAGGCAAAGGCAAAGTGCTGCTGTCAGGAGTCAGGACCGGTCCATATCATTGAGAAAACGATGGCTTGGCTATTTTTTATTTTGCTCCGTTCTGTTCCTCCTGCACAAGCATAAACGTGGGTTTTCAATTAATTTTGCTCCGTTCTGTAAAGTCAAATCCAAAGACCAAGAGAGATAGGCATTCAAGGAGCAGAGTAGAATTAGGTTTCACCACATATCCACCATATCCATCCAACTACACCTCATGATTCAACTGTATGACTTGTTTCTCTGTGGATTCATTGTTTGACTTTACAACATGTGCATTGCAAGTTTGCTCTTTCAAATTTTCTTCTTACCTATAAGCTCTACATAAGTCTTAGTTATAGGGTGAAAAAGAAAGATAACCATCATTACTGCATTGGTGCGATCCACAAACACCACATATACTGAGAGATTTGAGAGTGTCATACATGGAAAACTCTGAGTTTTATTTAAAAACCACTAAAAGCTCTAGAATGATAGTCGAGCAAAGAGCTTAAGACATAGTTGTAAAACCCAAATTTTGCATTTTCTTAAAATAGATTAAATTGGAATTAATTATGCAAATGTGTGAGCATTCAAATATAGGAAATAATAAATTTTGCGGAATTAAAATGAAATATAAGTTTTATACATGTTGATGCATCCATGCTGCTGCATTTATTTTGGTTGTGTGGTTTGTCAAAGTTCAAAAGAATTCAAATTTGATTTGAATTTGGATTTGAAAATCTGTTTCATAAAATAGAAAAATGTGTCCCTCATCCCTCTCCTCTTTCGGCCTTCGGGCCCAAGGCTGCCGGCCTGCTCTCCTCCCCTTGCTTCCTCCCTCTCTCTCTATGACGAAGTGGCCCCACCTATCGGCGCCCTTCTTCTCTAACCTCCAGCCGGTTTCCACGCACACGCACGTGCTCGCCTTCGATGCGCAACTGTCGCTCGCCCCGCTCCCACGATCTCCGCGACGCTGCAGCGCCCACGTTCATATAGTGCAGCGCCGCCTCTACTCCTCCTTTTCCTTTCTCATTTTCCTCGCACCAAAGCAAGCGAGCAGCCGCTGGGTAACGGAACGCCCGGCGGCTGTCGCGTTCGCCGAGGGCCACTTCGCCTCCATTGAAGCGACACCGTGCTTCGCCTCGTCCTTGAGGTCACCGGTTCCATTCTCCTCTCCATTTTTCACTTGACACCGTCGCGCCACCGAACTTGCAGAGCCGCCATTCGCCATTGCCGGTCGCGCTCTCCGTTAAATCCCGTCTCCGACCGCAACGAGCACCTTGGTGAGATCCCCATCCCTTCCTCTTCCTTCTCATATCATTTTCGCTCAAACCCGAGCACTCTAGGGCTCTTGCCGTGCACGCCAGTGAGCTGCGTTCGTCGCCGTTCATGGCGCACCCCTGCACGAGGTCTCCCTGATCGCGCTTGGCACGGGAACATGTTCGCCTCGTTCTCCTCTTTCACCTGGTGAAATCGGTTCGTCGAATGGAGCACCCAAACGTCGGGAACGCGAACTCCGGCAAGCTTGAAAGCTCTAGTTTGGTTTTGGTAATTGATGAAACCTATGTGTACTAATCTTTATCATGAGTGAGTTGTAAGATAGATTGGTACACACCAAGTGATGAAGCTAGATGATAGATGGTGATGATCAAGTGCTCCACATTTGAAAAAGAAGAGAAAACAAAATATGCTCAAGGCAAAGGTATATTTAATAGGAGCTATTTTGTTTTACGGTCAAGACGCAATAGAGTGCGTGATCGGATTTAGGATAGATAACCGTACTATAAAGAGGGGAAATCTTTAATTGCAATGGTTATCTAGTGCCACTAAGTGTGAATCTCTTTTGCATATGCATTGCGCTTAGTGACGTGGTGAGTTCATTGGCCTCAAAAATGTCCTTTCGGTAAAAGGTCTCAAAAGATAGAATAGACTTCACCATTGCGTTCCTCTCGTCAAGATGGTCAAAAAATCATATATGGAGCGCCTTGTTTGGACACCGGATGAAGGAGTTATGGCCTCGGGAAGATGCCCCGAAGTTACGTCGAGAAGTTCGGTCCGGGGACCGGAAGTTCCGGTAGGGCTGTTTTCAAAGTGCGCCCGTGGCTCCATTTGGTTCGGTTGTTGACCGGAAGTTCCGGTATGACCGGAAGTTCCGCCTCTTGGACCGGAAGTTCCGTAGGGGCCGTTTTCAAAGTGCGCCCGTGGCTCCGTTTGGTTCGGTGTTGACCGGAAGTTCGGCCTGTTGACCGGAAGTTCCGGTCAACCCGAAAACGGCTAGTTTCCCAAATAAGTAGAATCGGCTAGATTCGAGTGGTCCGGAACTTCCGGTGGTGACCACCGGAACTTCCGGTGAGCGTTCCGAACCTGAGTATTTCATCCCTCCCCTCTCCCAACAGTGGGGACACACCACTCAAAATCAAAAAGGAGAAAGAACAAGAAGAAGAACAAGCTCTCTCCTCTCTCCCAACTCTCTCACTCCCTAGCATTGGTGCTTCATTCTAAGTGAGGGATCGAGCTCTAGTGTGAGATTTGAGAGCTTCAAGAGCATCCTCTCCCTCTCCTCTCCTTCTCCTAGCTCGTGGCTACTTTGAGAGAGGATTGAGGGAAACCCTAGTGTGTGCTTTTGAGCTTGCATTCTTGGTGGCACTAGGTAATTGTTGTGATTGTGGATTTCTTATTACTCTTGGTGATTGCCGTCACCTAGACGGTTGGTGCTTGGTTGATTGGTGAGGGGATTTGGTGATTGTGTCCGCCCCCAATCAAGGATTTGTAAGGGGTTCTTGTGCCTTCCCCGTGGAGATTACAAAAGGCAACTTTAGTGGATTGCGCGGCGTGTCATCGAGCTACCTCACTTGTGGGTAGGTTCTTGCGGTGCCCGTGGTGGGCGAGGTTCGTGCAACACCTCTTAGCCGCCGAACCACCAAGTGTTGGTCGACACAACGGGGGAGTAGCTTGCCGGCAAGCAAGTGAACCTCGGAAGAAAAATTATTGTGTCATCTTGTCTCCCGGTAATTGATTGGATTTCATTGATATATATATATATATATTGTGATTTCTCTTTTTGGTGATTGGCTTATCATCTCTACAACCGGCGGTATAAAAATCATCTTTCTACCTTGTATTTATTCATTCTTACATGTGTATTAGTAGTTGCAGCTAGTTGAGTAGAAGTAGCTCTTGTAGTCTATTTTTAGCTAAGCTTCTTGCTCACTAGTGGTAAAAAGTAGTGACATAGCCATTGTGTGACATAGAGATTATAATTTACTAGAATTGATATTAGGTGGCTTGCCTAACAATTAGAGCTAGAGCAAACCGCATTTAAGCCTTTTGTCTTACTAACAAATTTGCTCTAGTGCTTTTGTAGTTTTTAAATTAGGCTATTCACCCCCTCTAGCCATTTAGGACCTTTCAAAGCTCCTCATCGTCGACCATGGAGAACCCGCCGTGCTTGTCTCCCCTTAAACCCCACCACTCTCTTCTTCCTTCCCCATCTAATTTCAAATAGTTGGTCCAAGATCCAATGGCCAGCATTCTCCCATACCCTTTCACCGTTCATCTTGCTAAAGAGCCCCTCGGCTGTTTAGAATTTGTGACCACACTCCCAGGCCGGAATTCAAAATTCTGAATTTAATTTATGTATTTTGAAATTAAGTTTCAGCTATTTACAGAATTGCCACTGCAATCTTTTTGCTTATAAAATCTTCATTTTAACTCCGATTCGATCCGTTCAAGTTGTGTTAGGTTCGTAATTAAATTCTCTACTTGTTGGTAGCACTGTTAGACATGTTTACCAGTGTTTAATTTTGAGGTTAGACTAGATTAATTAGAGTGCTTTAGGGAACTTGTTTAGAGCATAACTTTCGTGTTTTAGCTTTGATTTTCGTGATCTTCATGTTGATGTGTTCATAGCGAGATGTAGGTTTGTTTTACAAACCTTTGACTTTATTTTGTCACTGCTGATGTACTGTTCTAATATAGGGTTTGTTTGCTTGTGTATGGATGCAATGGTGAATGTGTGTGGCTATTGCTGTGTATCATGTATAGAGGCGGTGAGCGCAGCTTGGGTGGCGGCCGAAACTCTACTTCGACGACCAGCAGGATCCGCAGGAGTTTGTTGAGCAAGGGAAGTATAACATGGGATCATCCTTGTTGTCCTATTCACCTTAATTACCTTAATCATATGCATGTGTTCACCTTGACAACCGTAGAGATTATAATGTAGCTTTGGATTCCTGTTCCTTGACTCCTGTGGGTTGTGATGCATTAAATAGAAATGCTAGTGCTCTATGATTACCATGATCTTGTAACTTGACTGATGGGTTATGCTTAAACCATAAAACCATGATCTCGTAACTTGACTGATGGGTTATGCTTAAACCATAAAACTTGCTTTTACTATTCTGCTCATAGGGGACTAGTGCACTTTGATTGATGTGCTAGCTTTCTCTCCATAAGGACTTATCTGTGAGCGATAATCCGGGATTTACAGTACAACCATGAGGGCTATATGGCTCTGGCTTTAGTTAAGAATGAGGACCTTTTCTAACTTGTTAGTGGTTACCCGAAAGGATGCTAATTTGAGGGTGTAACCAGGTTGGGTGTAGTGCGGCCTCTATTTATGCTAATCATTGTTGACGGTCGTTATTGTATGAAATTAACCGTCAGCTAGCCATGAAAAGGATGCAATTATGATCACCAAAGTAGATATAGGGTTTACACTGATAGAATTCCACGAGTTTTGGTGTTTCACTGTTTCTGCAGGCGTAAACTGAAAAAGACACAACCACGAGAGCTTATCGGAACATAGAACGGGAAATTGGGCTCCACGGCAACGCAGGAAGATTCTAAAAGAGATCAGAAGACACCACGCTGAATCGGAGGGCCAGCGGCCACCAGGTGGGACAGGCCGGTCCCACCCCAGACCGGCCAGTCTGGGCCCTGGCCCAATCGAGGCCCGCTTCGCCCAGGTTGCTCCACCGCCTTAGGGTTTCAATCTCAGCCGTCCGCCAATGTCGGTTTGATCCGATGGTTCACGATCATCGCCTAGTGCTATAAAAGGAGGGCAGGACCCCCCTGGGAGAGGCATCCCCTGAAACCCTAATTCATTATTCGTTGGGATCCATTCGAGAGGCGTCCCTTTGAGGATCATACTCTCATGGAGATCAACACACCAGGGAGATTAGGGCTAGACTCATCAATGTAATAGTTTAGTAACTTGAGAGCTAGGGTTGAGAGGCTTTGTTCCGGATCTCGCCATGGAGCCTTAGAGGTCTAGTGTATCTCTGTATCTTATTTTTGCAAGACCTATGCTTTCATATAATTATCTTCTCTATTTACTTCTCTGCCTTATTTGTATGGATAGTGTAGTTATTGTATCTTAGCATAGGATCTCCGCCTGTATTAGGTGCTCTAGTTATCATATATGGCTAGAGTAGTTATCGATAGTGTAGACATGGTGTCTAGGCTATAGGTTACCTGAGGTTGCGCCCAATTCTTACGGTTAGTTGTGGTAGCCCATAGGGGTGACAGCTCTATGTGGCCTTCGTATTCCACCACATCGGGGTTGGTGTTTCGTAGAGCTTTTGGCAGCCTTCTCCAACTACTTTCTGATCTATTCAAGAGTTGGAAAGGTACTGCTGCTCCGAAGTGCTATTATGTGTGCTATACTTAACCATGCATTAGTTACATTCTAGTGTCAACTAGAATAGAACCCGAGTAATAGAGAAGTACATAGGAACCTTGAACTCTCCCGTTGGTCTCTCAAGTTAGCTTGACTATACATATATTATATGACTCTCCTCTGTGTGTGAAATTGTGCATAACTCTTATCATTTATCTCTTACCCCTGCTTAAGTCGAGTTGGTATACTAGTTAGTAGATACATGATGGTGAACTATCAATGTCTTTAGTCATTGTTTCCCAGTGGTAAAATATAAATAACGATACCTGAAATACTCCCGGGTAAAATGCTACAATGGTATTTGATCTGTGCGCTTGCGGATACTATTTCTATATTCTAAATGGTGGTATGATTTAATACCACACCTCTTGGTGTTATTGCTGGGGATGACAACTTGGCGTTCTAGTAGCGATGCTATGCCCACAAGCATTTTTAGCGCCGTTACTAGAGATAACATTAAGAGGTGTCAACAAGCATTTTTGGCGCCGTTGCCGGGGAAACAATTGGCGTAAAGATTTTGATATTGATCTTGATGTCTGCTAACCTAGTCTACCACTAGCGTTAGTAGGATTACCCCTGTGTTTGTTGAGTTGTGGAATAAGCAGGAAATCAATGGTTCAACCTTTTGGCGAAATTCCGCAATAACAAGACAAGGGAGATACTAAAGAATCCAGGGTGCCTGAACATTCATAATTCATCAACATTGGAACCCTGCCATCTCACAGGTATGTATAAACATGTATATATTATTCTAACCCCATTGTAGATTGGAGAAAAAAGATCCTCGTCACAAGAATTCAAATCTCATCATGCGTGACGAACAAAGATGCTACACTACTCACAAAGTCCATTGTGGGTCATGGTAAGTATGATCAACAAAGGTGAGATAGTCTTGCTTATGGACTTTAAACTTAATGAGTAGTTATCATGTTGCATTCCACCAGTATGTTTGCTTTGAACAATCCATGCATCTACTCTACCTCATATTAAATCCATAGCACGATTAGTTCTTTGCACACATGCACAACACTTGCATCTCTACTTAAAAAATGAAAAAAAATATTCTCACCATACATGATCATGCTTTTATCTCTATTTGAGTAAATCTCTATATGCTCTCATGCTACCTTTGCTTACTATAGTATGCTTAGGTTTGGAGTATCTTCATATATCTTTTAAATTAAGCATGGTGCTTAGTTTGAATCATAGATATTTTGATCTTGCTTCCAAAGGCATTTTAAATTAAGCGTGGTGCTTAGGTTAAAATGCTTTCCTAAATCAAATTAGACTTGTGTCTAGTTTGATTTCTGAACCAAAAAGTATAGTATAGTAGACACTGGTTATTCTCCCGGACTAACCCCCCTGAGAAAAGCTCTCAAATACAATGCAGGTAAGTCCCGAGGTGAACTCACATCGAGAGATGAATCAAGGCTTATGATGAAGTCCAAAAGCTTTGCGCAAAAGAGGAACAACTCATCATTTATAAAAGAACTGTAAGTATCAAAGTTTATCTTTTATTGCAAAGTTACCTTTGCCTTGAACCATGAAAAGAATGTAGCAAACAAAGAAAATGATAAACAAAATCTATACTAAAGGTGATCCCTGAAACCATCTTTTTATTAGCGTAGATGAAAATGGACAACAACCCATGTTTTAAATTTGTTGCAATCCTTCAGGTATGTGTCCACTAATATTTTTGCAGGAAAGAAAGAATAAATGTCTATTTATGGTTTGAAACGAAAAGGAAGAAGAACAAGTGTATAGAAAGGACCAAGATAGAAAGAAATCAATGTGAGAACACTTCAACACTTCCTACACTTCACCATGATAGTGGACCAATCACTCTGCAAGATAAAAGGGACCTTCAGGCCAGTAAGAGTAGATTGACCAGCTCATTCCATTAGCCAATCGACCTACCTTTTGTGCTCTGCCACAGTTCACCATCCTAAACATGTTTGCATACAAGTCAAAGGAACATAAGGCAAGTTTGTGGTTGGTTAAGGAACATGACGTGGATCCTTGACATAGAACTGGAGTGAACCTTACTCTGTCTTCAAGTGAAGCAGGCAATGACAAGCAGGATGCAACTTTCCCTATATAGGCCAAACTAATGCCTGCTCTCATCATCATCTTTGAGGGCACCAAAATGCCGACAACAAAGACCAGGGTGACGAGATCCCACTACATCATAGTGTGCATCGCTATATCAATAAACTTCAGTCATCAATGGTGGTATGTCAATGGTGTCTCCCAAGTTTGTGAACAATCATGGACGGAGGATGACATCCACAAGTTATTGGAGATGAAGCTCTCATGCAAGTACTAATAGAGTTCTTTTCTCGATCATCAAGACGGCTGGTGCATCATCAAAGAAGAATAAACTTTCCATCCGCCATTAGAAGACAAAGAAAATCAAGGAGAAACTCGAGTTTGCACCTCCAATGGACATCAACCCAAAACTAGCAAAGATTAAGAGAGGTTGATAAAAGAAAATGCAACTGTCTGCATCTTCATCTCCTAGATCAGATGGTGTAAAATAGCTGCAGCTGGTAGACAACACGACGAGATTTCTAGAAGGAGTAGTGAGGGACATCATGGTCAAAATCCACATTCACTACGTCCCGACCGACTTCATGATACTAGACATAGGAGAAGAAGATAAGACACCCATCATCCTTAGGAGGCCGTTTCTCAGCACCACCAACGCCATCATCTATAATAGATCGGGTCAAATCCACTTCCAATTCCTAGGAGAGAAGAGGAGACGCCAGCGCTTGAGGAATCGCTCTCAAAAGAGCAACTTTGAGGAGGAGGCAATCAAAGAAGAATCTACTACACATAAGGAACATCCCCAACCTACAAGAGTATGGAAGGAAAAGGTAACCTCCTCAACCGAGTTATTATCACTAGGAGGTATAGCGTCAGGGTCCCCATCCTCAGGATCCGATGAAGCACTCCAGGAGTGACGACGACGAGAAGTCTTGTCCGGAGGACTCTAAACTCCGAACCCTTGCCATAAGGTAACAATGGTAGTTATCTATTTACTTTCTTGCACTTTTGATTCATAGTTAGTTTTCATCATCTTTATAGAAAATCACAAAAACATTTAAAAAACCTCAAAGCCCCATGTGACGTACCTGCAGTGCAAGCTAAAGGAGTGTTCACTGTGGTGGCCTAAAAATAAATAAAATTAGCATGCATATTTCCTTTCTGTTAGATAAAAAGAAAATCCAAAAATAATCATTGAGCATCTTGCTGCACCGTATGCACTATAACAACCTTTGAAAACTTCTGACAACAACCAAGTTCGCGAAACGGCTAACCACTAATTGTTTATCCTAATCTGTTCCACGAGTTTTGGTGTTTTGTGAGATGTTTGCTGCAGGATGACTCTAAGAGCTAGTCCATCTGGAAAACATCATCTACATCACTCAAAGTACATCTTCTCTACACACAGCTAATCACTGTATGAAGAAAGCAACTTCTTGTTGGATGAGATGAAGGTTTTCGGCCACACCAGCTCTTGCAAGCATGAGCTCCATCGAGAGGACTGCTCAGCTTCAATGCTCAACCACGACAACAACCAGCTTGGGGGAAGGCATCCCCTAGGTACCCAGGTAAGTGTACCTACATGATTATCGAGTCAGTCATAAAAATTAAAAATACTAAAAATATGTGAGCACATGAAGGTTCACTATAGTATCTAAGAAAACTTAAAAATACCAAAAATATTTGGGCACATTAAGGTCTATGCTTTTTAGAGTCCTTAGAGTCTTTAGAGTCTTATATAGTATGAGTCTTTGAAAAATGAAAAAACCAAATAAAAATATTTATCTATCTAGAGTCAATAAAAAGAAAGCTCTTGAGATGATTTGAATTGATGATAAGCTGCTCTGTTACAACACCTCTGAAATGCCTAGAGTTTAGACAAAAGTTTTTTCGAGTTTTAGCTCCAACTGTTTTGACATGAGAATTTGCTCTGAGCCTGAAACTTGTGGGTTGCATATGCTTGAACTAAGTCTAGGTACCTGATTGATAAGATTGAGAAAGTCTGAGCTGCTATTTATCTTGTTCTAAGTGACACTAGAGTTCTGGAGATTTATCTTTTGGAAAATAAAAAAAACATGACGAGTTCCTATATGACAAAGCTTACATTCCCATCGAGCTAAAACATGATGAGATAGGCTAGTTAAACTTTCACATACATGCTGCTTGTCATGCATTGAGTTTTGTCAACCTTTGTGACCCTAGTGAGAAATTTGTCATGCTCTTGAATCAAGATCCACCTCCATATGCACTACTCTATACTGGAGTAGGCGCAACAACATGCCATTCCATATACATCCATTCCAAAAATATTTTCTCCTACACTGGGAGAGAACATCAAAAACATTCATATTTGGATAACCACCCAATAAATGCTCCAGGTTTCTATTGCTATCTCTCTAAATCCCTAAGTGCCAAAAGGAGTGCTATGAGCTATGCAAAAATATAATTGAAAAAAAAGAGAGAAGGGAGAAGAAAAAAATGGACAAGTGTCCAAGTGCTAAACAATGGGTGCATAAATGCCCGACTCGTTGAGAAAAAGAAAAAGATAGCTTATAATCTCTGGCCAGTTTTTAAAGTCCAAGAGAGAGATAGGCATTCAAGGAGCTGAGTAGAATTAGGTTCCACCATATATCCACCATATATCCATCCACCTATACATCTTGATTCGACTGCATGACTTGTTTCTCTATGGATCCATTGTTTGACTTTACAATACATGCATTACAAGTTTACTCTTTCATGTTTTCTCCTTACCTATGAGCTCCACATAAGCTTTAGTTATAGGATGAAAAGAAAGACAACCATCATCACTGCCTTGGTGAGAATCCACAAATACCACATATATTGAGAGATCTGAGAGTGTCATACATGGGAAGCTCTGAGTTTTATTTAAAAACCTCTAAAAAACTCCAGAATAATAGTTGATCGAAGAGCTTGAGACATAGTGCTTAAATGGGATCTTTCTGTCTGTCAAGTACTCAAAACCCAAGGAAGAGCTAATAAGCCCCACAGTCAAAGGTAAAATGGGTAAGTTTGAAAGTCAGCTCAGTTATTGCATAATTTAGAGGAGAATTTCTGTCTGACTGCAGGTATACTTTTAGGGAGTTGCTCCGAGATGGCTACAATGCTTAAACACAAAAATATCTTACAATAACTTTTCTAAGTTTTCTTTGCTAAGGGACTAGCAAAGGTTAAGCTTGAGGGAGTTGTTGACGGTCGTTATTGTATGAAATTAATCGTCAGCTAGCCATGAAAAGGATGCAATTGTGATCACCAAAGTAGATATAGGGTTTACAATGACAGAATTCCACGAGTTTTGGTGTTTCACTGTTTCTGCAGGCGTAAACTGGAAAAGACGCAACCACGAGAGCTTATCGAAACATAAAACGGGAAATTGGGCTCCACGGCAACGTAGAAAGATTCTAGAAGAGACCAGAAGACACCACGCCGAAGCGGAGGGCCAGCGGCCACCAGGTGGGACCGGCCGGTCTGGGCCCTGGCCCAATCGGGGCCCGCTTCGCCCAGGTTGCTCCACCGCCTTAGGGTTTCAATCTCAGCCGTCCGCCAATGTTGGTTTGATCCGATGGCTCACGATCATCGTCCAAGGCTATAAAAGGAGGGCAGGACCCCCTGGGAGAGGCATCCCCTGAAACCCTAATTCATTATTCGTTGGGATCCATTCGAGAGGCGTCCCTTTGAGGATCATACTCTCATGGAGATCAACACACCAGGGAGATTAGGGCTAGACTCATCAATATAATAGTTTAGTAACTTGAGAGCTAGGGTTGAGAGGCTTCGTTCCGGATCTCGCCATGGAGCCTTGGAGGTCTGGAATATCTCTGTATCTTATCTTTGCAAGACTTATGCTTTCATATAATTATCTTCTCTATTTACTTCTATGCCTTATTTGTATGGATAGTGTAGTTATTGCATCTTAGCATAGGATCTCCACCTATATTAGGTGCTCTAGATATCATATGTGGCTAGAGTAGTAATCGATAGTGTAGACATGATGTCTAGGCTATAGGTTACCTGAGGTTGCGCCCAATTCTTACGGTTAGTTATGGTAGCCCATAGGGGTGACAGCTCTATGTGGCCTTTGTATTCCACCACATCGGGGTTGGTGTTTCGTAGAGCTTTTGGCAGCCTTCCCAAACTACTTTCTTATCTATTCGAGAGTTAGAAAGGTACTGCTGCTCCGAAGTGCTATTATGTGTGCTATACTTAACCATGCATTAGTTACATTCTAGTGTCAACTAGAATAGAACCCGAGTAATAGAGAAGTACATAGGAACCTTAAACTCTCCCGTTGGTCTCTCAAGTTAGCTTGACTATACATATATTATATGACTCTCCTCTATGTGTGAAATTGTGCATAACTCTTATCATTTATCTCTTACCCCTGCTTAAGTCAAGTTGGTATACTAGTTAGTAGATACATGATGGTGAACTATCAATATCTTTAGCCATTGTTTTCTAGTGGTAAAATATAAATAACGATACCTAGAATACTCTCGGGTAAAATGCTACAATGGTATTTGATCTGTGCACTTACGGATACTATTTCTATATTCTAAATGGTGGCATGATTTAATACCACACCTCTTGGTGTTATTGCTGGGGATGACAACTTGACGTTCTAGTAGCGATGCTATGCCCACAAGCATTTTTAGTGCCGTTACTAGAGATAACATTAAGAGGTGTCAACAATTATTAATCATACTTACCTGATCATGTGTAATAATGGGAGAAGGGTACTACTTGATGCTTCACCACTGCTAAAACTGATAATCCTAAAAGCTAACTGTTGTATAGCCTGTGTCAGCCTTTTGAGCCTCATTAACCCTGTGCTATACTTGCTAAGTACGAGGAGTACTTACGCTTGCTTTACTTTCAATTTTGGAAAATCCTGGATGGGTAACAGATGGGTACTATGAGTACTTCCCCAAGGACTACTAGGCATGTTGTCAACCAAATCAACCTTTCTCTATGGAGTGGAAGCCCTTGAAGACTAGTTATCTTTATATCGATGTGTACAGACTACGTTTATTGTATTGACTTAATTATCGTGATGTAACAGACACTGTGTTTGATACTTTATGTAATTTGTGGCTTATGTATGAGATTGATCTCTGGACACACATAAGTTCATAACCATCGGTTTGAATAGGCTGGGATGATGATTGTGGCTCAAATCGCTCGCTCCTCGGAGCAGAGGCTTGGAATATTGAGGTGGTTTCCATATAAAAGGGTAGAATTAATCCTAATCTAATTTAGAAAGATACAGCTACCATTCCCCTAAGTAACGGCGCCAAAAAAACTTGTTGACACTAGTAGTGGCACATAGAATGAACCGCAAGTGCACGGCTGTCAATGTGGTCTTCACCCAGAGTATTCCGGGGTATCGAATCCACAGTGAATGTGAAGTGATCTCTATTCTAGGATATCCTACTGATAGGGAGAGGTGTAGGTTGAGGTATGACTGTAAGTACTAAGTAAGAGTTTAGGTTCCAACTATGTGTAGGAGCGTACCCGTCCTAACCTAACTGCAAGAGTTGGTTGACACGTAAGAACCATGAGCCCTACAGTGATACTAGACCCAACGTGGTGGAGTACAAAGGATGGACAGGGCTGTCACTACCTGCCAACTACCACAACTAACTGGGGGGCCTAGCCACATAAACTAGCCAAGTATAGCCAAAGCACTATGCTTAATCTATGCCTTCACTACTCTAATCCGGATCCCGGTGAAATAAGACTAGAGTACTCAAGTCGAGCAATGTACTATCACACAATTGGAATGTAATAAACTTATACTAAGTATGAGAACAGTGTTACCACATATGAAGCACAGAGAAGATACAAGAAGAGGTCGCTGACAGGCCCAACTCCCCTTCAGGCTCCTCTCCTCTTCTCCTCTATCTTTTCTACCATCGAAGTGGACTAACTATACTAATATTGATTGGAATCCTACTCTATTTGCTTTACACCGAGCCAAGCACCCATTTTTATACTAGTACATAGGCATAGGGGTACTTGTGGGCAAGCTGGAAGTCGGTGGGAGCTCTAGGGGGTCGGCCAACCTTGGCCACCCTCGGCCGACCATGGGATCCACCGCCTTGCCATCCTACGGCTTGTGGTGGCTCCCGATGGCAGTGGTATGGCGGTTCCATGGCGGTTGCACATGTTGGAGGCGGTGCAATGGTAGTTGGTGCCTCATGGGTGTATGACGGTGGGCCTGGCCATCCACCGGGGCTCATCGTCCACCCTGGGATCAAACCGACACCAATCAATGGTGGGGGTGCTCCTGGACATGCCACCTGGCATTGGACGTGGATGGGTGATGTGGAGGGGAAAGTGCGCCCTCGGCCGACCTTAGGTGGGGTCGGCCGATGGTCCATGTTGACCATTCTGGCCCCTCTTTCTCCAGTGAACTCCAAATAGTCACTTTCTGTGACTCTTCTAAGTTTTGCCTGAATCCAAATATAGATTCATGTACAAGTAGAAATCCGTTAGTAATAAACCGCTATCCTATGTTTTATTTCCATTTTCCTTCATTTCTTTTTATTGTTGATGGGTAGAATTGGCATTTAGTAGCCATCAACACTTAGTATAGCTAGATTAACATTATACTTATTCATAGGTTCGTATAGCGCTCATCTAATTGATCGTTGGGTGAGTGGTCAACATTATGTAAGCATCACGCTTATATGTTGTTTACCTACGAATGCACCCTATAGGCTGGGTTTGGTGGTAGATTAGTGGAGTGAAGGTTCTATTGAGTCCTATGTATTCCACACCCTGTTTATAGGCATAGTGGGATTTGTATACGAAGGAAGTGCGAGCTATGTTCTCAAACTTCTCCGTTATGTTCTTTATGGGTAGATATAATGCTAACCGTAGCGATGACTACTAAGTGTAATTGCACTAACCATAGTATGCATTGGCATATAGCTAGAAATAACTTAGGAATATCTCTTAATGTTCTACTAGTAACCCTAATGATATAGCTAGGAGTCTCTATCTGTTTACGCTGATGATTTATACTTATCTTTATCATTTATCTTGTGACTTATCCCTACATTGAGTAGCGAGGACATGGTTATGCCTATCTATTACACTATAGGTTATTCAGCTACCCTATACATATACACCAGCAGACCTTCCGATGGAAAAATATAAATGACAAACTGGTAATACTCTAGATAAAATGCTACAATGGTATTGAACTGTGCGCTTGTGGATACTCAATTTATATTTCTACTAGCTGCATGATTTAATACCACACTCTTGATGTCATAGCTGGGATGACAACCCAGTGTTTAGACATAACTTTTCTCAAGTTTTAGCTCCAACTATTTTGATATGAAGATTTGCTCTGAGCCTAAAACTTTTGGGTTGCATATGTTTGAACTAAGTCTAGGTATTTAACTGATCTAATTGAGAAAGTCTGAGATGCTATCTATCTTGTTCTAAGTGACATAGAGTTCTAAAGATTTATCTTTTGAAAAAAACTACACGACAAGTTTCTATATGACAAAGCTTACATTCCCACCAGAGCCCAACACGATGAGATAGGCTAGTTAAACTTCTACATACATGCTACTCGTCATGCGTCATGCATTGAGTTCTATCAACCTTAGTGATCCTTGTGAGAAATTTGTCATACTCTTGAAACAAGATCCACCTTCATATGCACTACTCTACACTAGAGTAGGCGCAACAATATGCCATTCCATCTACATCCATTCGAAAAAATGTTTTCCTCCTACACTAGGAGAAAACACCAAAAATATTCCTATTAGGATAGCCACCCAATAAATGCTCCAAGTTCTTGTTGCTATCTCTCTAGTTCCTTAAGTGCCAAAAGGAGTGCTATAAGCTATGAAAAAAGAAGAAAAAAAAGGAAGTTATAAAAAAATAGACAAGTGTCCAAATACTAAAAATAATGGGTACGTAGATGCCCGCCTCCCTAAAAAAATATATATATAGCTCATAACCTTTGGCCAGTTTCCAAAGACCAAAGAGAGATAAGCATTCAACGAGCAGAGTAGAATTAGGTTTCACCACATATGCACCATATCCATCCACCTACACCTCTTGATTCGACTGTATGACTTGTTTCTCTATGGATTTATTGTTTGACTTTACAACATGTGCATTGCAAGTTTGCTCTTTTAAATTTCCTCCTTACCTATAAGCTCCATATAAGTCTTAGTTATAGGGTGAAAAGAAAGGCAACCATCATTACTGTCTTGGTGAGAATCCACA
Source organism: Chrysopogon serrulatus (assembly GCA_015844335.1). NCBI lineage: Eukaryota > Viridiplantae > Streptophyta > Magnoliopsida > Poales > Poaceae > Chrysopogon > Chrysopogon serrulatus. The sequence continues at coordinate 105,489 of JADLZL010000212.1, read as the reverse complement.
AACACCACATATACTGAAAGATTTGAGAGTGTCATACATGGGAAACTCTGAGTTTTATTTGAAAACCACTAAATACTAGAGAATGATAGTCGAGCGAGCTTAAGACGTAGTGCTTGGCTAGATCTTTCTCTTTCGAGTACTCAAGACCAGTGTAAGAGCTGATAAGTCCTATAGTCAAAGGTAACATGAGTAAGTTTAAAAATCAGCTCAGTTATTGCTTATGCTTGGAGGAAAATTTTTGTCTGACTACAGGTATACTTCTGGGGAGACATTCCAAGATAGCTACAATGCTTAAACATATATACATCTTACAATGAATTTTCTGAGTTTGCTTTACTAAGGCACCAGCAAAGGTTAAGCTTGGAGGAGTTGTTGATGGTCGTTAAAGTCTTAAATTAACCATCATCTAGCCATAGAAAAGGATGCAATTACGATCACCAACGTAGATACAGGGTTTACACTAACAGAATTCTATGAGTTTTAGTGTTTCACTATTACTGCAAGTGTAAATTGAAAAAGACGCAATCCTAAGATTTTATCGGAACATAGAACAGAAAATCGAGCGCAATGACGACACAGGAAGGATCTAGAAGGGACCAGAAGACACCACGCCGAAGGAGAGGCCCGGCGGCCCTCAGGTGAGACCGGCTGGTCCCACCCTGGACCGTCTGGTCTAGCCAAGGGCCCACTGGTGGCCCGCTTCGCCCAGGTTGCTCAACGACCTTTGAGGATTGATTTCAGCCGCACGTTGAAGTTAGTTTGGTCCAATGGCTCATGATCATTGCCCCAAATTATAAAAGAAGGACAGGCCCCTTAGGGAAGAGCCTCATTCATTCATCTCTCATTCAAAGTTCGATCATCAGTAATAAACCCTAACTAGAGCTCCTTAGCTAGGGCCTAGATAACTCGTTAGAACTAAAGGGAGGCAAGCAAAGGCTTGGATGTAGAGCCATCAAGAGCTTGGATTGGTATAGTTCTTTATGTCCCTCACCTTTGTTCTCTATCATTGTAGATATACTATGAATGCTACAATTCAAGTGATGAATACTATTATGCTTATATTTATAGTTTATATGTTCTTTGTCTATTGTGGTTATATGCTTAGTATAGCTAGATTAATATTATACTTATTCAGAGGTTCGTATAGCGCTCATCTAATTGATCATTGGGTGAGTGGTCAACATTGTGTAAGCATCGTGCTTATATGTTATTTACCTGCGAATGCAACCTACAGGCCAGGTTTGGTGGTAGATCGGTGGTGTGACGATTCTATTGAGTTCTATGTATTCCACCCCCTATTTATAGGCACAGTAGGATTTGTATACGAAGGAAGGGCGAGCTATGTTGTCAAACTTCTCCAGTATGTCCTCTATGGGTAGATATAATGCTCACCGTAGCGATGACTACTAAGTGTAATTGTACTAAACATAGTATGTATTGGTATGTAGCAGGAATAACTTAGGAATATCTCTTGATCTTCTACTAGTAACCCTAATGATATAGCTAGGAGTCTCTATCTATTTATGCTGATGATTTATACTTATCTTTATCATTTGTCTTGTGACTTATCCCTGCATTGAGTAGTGAGGACATGGTTACGCCTATCTATTACACTATAGGTTATTCAGCTACCCTATACATATACACCAGCAGACCTTCTGATGGAAAAATATAAATGACAAACTAGTAATACTCTAGATAAAATGCTACAATGGTATTGAACTGTGCGCTTGTGGATACTCAATTTATATTTCTACTAGCTGCATGATTTAAAACCACACTCTTTATGTCATAGTTGGGATGACAACCCAGTGCTTTGTTGTAATGCTAAGATATGCCCAGCAGTATTTTTGGCGTTGTTGCTGAGGATAGGTTTTATATCTATTTTCGTAGTGATGTTAAGGTGTGTCAATAGCACCGCAAAGGCCCAGGGCAACCAGGCCGTTGATGGGCCGGCTCCGAGCAGTTAGAGCAGACGCGTGGAAAATCATCACTAAAATTTTGACTAGGATTTAAAGGCACGGGGCCCAGAATTCCAGCTTGCGACCAAGTGCACCATTGCAAAGAAAAAGAATTCGAATTTTGGGCCAGAAAATTGGACACATTAACTCCGGTCTTAATGCGAGTAAAGGTTGATGGGCAGGAGTAAAAGAGGGGTGGGTTGACCTCACAGGAGAACATCGGCGATCTCCCGAGACGGCACCGAGTTGGCGCCCGAAAGTGGTGGTGACCGATGACCATGAGGCCTAGTTTGCCTGACGACCTCAGTCCATTGAGCAGCTTCCTCAAGCTGCCAGTTTCTGAATTTCAGCTTGTAATTTGGACCTCCACCATGCTAGAGGTGGAAGAAGATCTTGAAGTCCAAGCACTCAGAAAGAACGAAGCCGAAAAATGTGAAAGCCCACTGGTTTGGAGGTGACAGAGAAGCAAAAGACACGATCTCCCAACTGAAGAACATGGAAATCTGGAGGTGATCCCCCAATGACAGCGTGGAGCAAAAAACCAACTGAATGCGGTGTGAGACAAAACTTGCATCTGCCCACAGAGAGCAAGGAAGAAAACAGGACATCGGAAAGAAGGATCAGGGGTCACTGAGGAATCGTAGCGACGGAGGATTTCAGCCTGGACAACCCGGCCCAGCCGGGAAATCAGGGGAGGAAGGTGCTCCATGATTAGGACCTCGCCGGAGATCACCTCCCGAATTCTATGCACCACCCCAGCACCATGGGAATAGGAATTAGTGATACAGTTCCCCGTCACTATTCTTCCCATCGCCTGTCCACCAATCATTAGGCCAGGCCCCGCAACAGCTTCTCTGCCGCAAGCACATGTTAATACCTTACATAAAGAGATATAACTTTAGTTGGATCACTTAGTGGGAAATGACGTGGACACTTTGCATAAAGAGAGAAATCATCTAGTGAAATTTAACTTTATAAAAGATAGATTATAGATATATATACATAATAATGTGACAGTGACAGCACCTCTTTCATGAACAAGCTATGTAATCTGCTTCCCTGTGTGCCTCATCAAATAGCGCACAAACAGAGCCACATTGAGCAAGCTAAGGGTGGCCATCATCCAGTAGAAATAGTCCAGGTGGCCTTGGTTGAGGTTATCCGGGATCCACCCAGGCGCGCCGCCGCGTGTTGTGGCCATGGCGACGATGCCGAGCAAGAGTGAGTTGATGTAGGACCCGGACGCTAGCGCCAGCTGCCCGAGCGCCGCGCACAGGCTCTTCATGGTCTCCGGCGACTGGTCGTAGAAGAACTCGGTGGCGCCGACGCCGGTGAAGACCTCGGCTGCGCCGTGCACGAAGTAGAGCGGCGCCTGCCACAGGATGCTCATCGGCGCCGGCGCGTCCCGGTCTCTCAGCCCGCTGGCTTCGGCCACCGCTAGCCTCCTCGTCTCGAGCAATGCCGCGTATACCATGGTGAGCATGGACAGCGCGAGGCCGATCCCGAGGCGCTGTGCTTGGGAGAAGCCCTTCTCCTTGCCGGTGAAGCGCCGCGCCAGCGGCACCAGTGCCGTTTCGTAGATGGCGACCCAGACCAGGCAGCTAATCACGCCGACGGTGGACATGGACGCCGGTGGGATGGTGAAGGAGCCGACGCGGTTGTCCATGAACATTCCCTGCTCGACCAACGTCGACGCCGTCTGCGCCCACACCGCGTAGAAGATGAGGAACGATGCCCAGGTGGGTGACATCCGCAGCAGCATCTTCAGCTCCTCGACCTGTGTCACTGTGCAGAGCCTCCACGAGCTCATCAATGGCAACACCGTGGTGGTTGATTCGCTGGCTGATGGGGCCGGTACAACAGCAGCCTTGTCCAAGAACCTGAATTAGAGAACAATTTTTCAAAACTACTGATCAACTTTTATGTGTCAGTTAGACTGTTCTTTGTCTTTACAATTACATTACCTGAATTCATTAGTATGCATGATTCTGTAATGACTTGCGTCGATTCCAGAAGGCAAGCTGCTTGGCAATTCGTATAGAAGCGAGCTGTCATCTGGCAGTTTGGTATTCCAGTTCCTGACAGCTGCAACAAGCACCTGAAGTATGCTCGTAAGAGGGCTTACACCCATTTTCCGGAACCTGTATACCCTGGAGCCGGCTAAAAATGCAGGGAAACAGACGAGCATGAGCACTGTCGGGATCACGTAGCTGACTGCCCACCCAACATTGTCCTGCAGCCAAACAATCACGGTGCCTGACAGAAGGGAGCTGATGCTGATCAAAAAGTAGTACCAGTTGAAGGAGCCCTTGGTCATTAGCTCTGCAGGGTCACTGGTGTCGAATTGGTCAGCCCCAAAGGGCGACGTGCAGGGCTTGACACCACCGCTGGCAATGGCGGCGAGGTACAGACCAAGGTAAACCACTGCTCGGTGGACATCGCCGCCGCTATGGTCCGAAGATGTGGAGAATATGGGAAGGGATGCAGCGGCTATGAGAACGGCCATTGCCTGTGATGAAAGAAAATGGAAGAGCATGTCTATATATATTCAGAATTTCAGTCGTTTCTGCATCCACCGATCGAACAGTGCAAAGAAAATTTTGGTCGAAATGGAAAGCATGCTTTCTTTGAACTTACAACGACATAAAGTGGGAAGAAGCCGACAATCGTCCAGTATCTCCCCCAGTAAGTGTCTGCGATGAAACCACCAAAAAGTGGCGTGAAGAAGCAGGCTCCGACCCAGGCTGACATATTCCTGGCTGCACTGACTTTGCTCTCGTGGAGAACAGTGGTGAGATAGGTCACCAAATTCTTTGAGATCGTGAAGAAGGCCATGCACTCGCAGAACTCAACACCTAAGTGCAGTGCATCATGTTCAAGCAGTTAACTAGTTTATACTTTATAGGAGCTTTTGCAATGTGTTTAGGCACATACATAGCTTACATCTAGGTGCATAGCAAAATCAATATATATTCTTAAAAAAAAGAAGCCAAAACCACTTATATTTGAAATTGAGAGAGTACCTAAGATGAGGAAGCAAGCCCTCCATTTCCCTGTGCTGTGCTTGAGAGCAGGCTGTTTGTTGATATCAACTGATCCATCTCTTGTATATTCTGAACTTGCACCCTGCATGACAACACATGAGAGCACCAAGAGACTCAGTTTTAAGATTCAGTTCTGTAATAATAAATAATTTGACATGACAGTATCACCGGTGGTTATCTACTCTATAACTGTGTGAGGTTATAATAATGGAAACATACTAGCCGGGCAAAAGAAGAAATACTAGCTAGCCAAAAGAAGAAAGAGAGTTACCTGAGCATGAGAATGGAGATGAAGGAGGGGCCTCTCCTCATCTCCTGAGCAGCAGAGTAGAACCCTTTCGAAGCAAAAAGCTTCCGCTGAGAGAATGGAGGCTCTGCAGCAAAGCTTCCACTGCGTGGCAGAGAACTTTTGAAGCAGATGATAAAGAGGTGCTTGGCTGCTTTTTGATCAGGACGTGCGCCTTGTTGGTCCTTGTTAGTAGGACAGTGTGTCCCCTTTGAAAAAAAAAAAAAAAAAAAAAAGACTTTGATGTGATGATAATTAGAGGGATGCTAAGTACCAACTATTAAAATACAAGGGGAAGGATATCATCTGTGATTCTGGGCAGTGGCGGCACGATCGGTGCGGACGGTGTGCCATCCCAATTCCCACAGCGTTGGCCGTTTATATAAACTGGCATGTTTGGATATAGGGACTAAGATATCGTATCTCGAGTAATATTGTATATTCGTTATTTATTTTTATATCTTATTTAATTCTAGTCATTCATCTATTTACTTTCTTTATTCCTCCTCTTATGTCCCACGACTCAAACGCCACCTTACATTCCTGAGGTTATTCTTCCCGCGTTCGTGTCAGGCAAGCATTCCGACATCTGCTTGCATCGACTTACAAAACTACTTTCTTATTAACGAAACACCGGGTGTAACTACGCGAAAAAAAAAGGCAACGCGGCATGTGCGGCTGGGGGATTACTGCCGTACCAAGGATGAAACGTCGCTGCACCGAAGCTGATGTATCTTGGTACCCGACAGAATAGGCAAAGTGCTTTTGTCAAGATCAGTCCGTATCATTAGAGAAACGATGGCTTTCGTATTTTTTATTTTGCCTGATTCTATTCCCCACCTACACGAGCACAAGCATGGCTTTTTAATTAATTCCGTTCCTCATATTGCGTCACTCTAGAATCTGATGACAAGGTGGCGAACGGAATTAATTGAAAACCCATGCTTTGCGCATGCCCACCATTTCCCCATTCTGTGCTTGAGAGCAGGCTGCTTGTTGATATCAACTGATCCATCTCTTGTATATTCTGAAGTTGCACCCTGCATGACATGACAGCACCAATATATTATTTTTCGGGATTCTATTCTGAATCAACATGTTTATGTGGTTGTGTACCGTAATAAATGCTCCTTTCGTCCTAGAATAAGTAATGTTATAGTATTCATGTGTCAGTCAAACTTTTTAAATTTGACAAAATTTGTAGAAAATATAAGAAACATTTGGGGATCCAAACAAGTTTACTTTAAAAATAGATCCATTGAACTATCTAATAATATTACTTATGTAATATAAATATTAATATTTTTTATATATTTAGTCAAAGTTAAAAAGAGCTCGACTCATCGTGAAGTAATAATGATGACCTGTTCACTTGTATTATAAACTGGGCTTATCAACCATTTGAATAGTATTTTTCTCTCACAGCAAATTAAAACCAGCTTATATGTCCAACTAAATAGACCGACACTTATTTTGGTGCAGAGGATGTAACTGTTTGTGACTATGATGAAAACATATTACTCTACTAACTAGGCAAAAGAAGAGAGAGTGTGTTACATGAGGAGGATCGAGATGGAGGAGGGGACTCTCCTCATCTCCTGCTTCCAAGGTAGTAGAGCTCTTTTGAAGCAGGGAATGGAGGCTCCAGGCTCTGCAGCAAAGCGTTCACTGTGGGGTAGAATATTTTTTGGAAGAGCTGATAAAATGGTGCTTGTCTGCTCTTTTGATCGACAGGTATGGATAGGAAATTCCTTTGGAAAAAAAAAAGCAGTGATGTGAATCAGGGATGGAAATGGAAGTTTAGAAACTCGAATTATCTGAATCCGTATTCGGTGAAAAACATGTAATATCTGTATTCGTATATATTTTTTATGTACATGTACATACTCAATATGGATGTGTTCGATTGCGGGAATGGAGGCTTCAGGCTCTGCAGCAAAGCGTTCACTGTGGGGTAGAAAAATTTTGGGAGAGCTGATAAAATGGTACTTGTCTGCTCTTTTTGATCGACGGGTATGGGTAGGAAATTCCTTTGGGAAAAAAAAAAAAAAGCAGTGATGTGAATCAGGGATGGAAATGGAAGTTTAGAAACTCGAATTATCTGAATCCGTATTCAGTGAAAAACATGTAATATCCGTATTCGTATATGTTTTTCATGTGTACAACTCAAATACTCAATATGGATGTGTTCGATTGCGGTTTTCAATACTTTTGTCCATTCAATTTCAAATCCATATTTGACTAAAACATGAAATATCCAACATTTATCCGTATCTAAAGAACGAGGTATAATAAACCTATTCAAAAGGTTTATTCTAATTACTAGTGACTAATTATTTAATTTCAATATTATTAATAAGGGAACATTATGCGGTGCAAACCAACCGCTCCATGTAACCATGCAAACTTCTAATCTAGACCACATGATGTTAATCTAAGGGGGCACAAGGGGGCGTGGGAGGAGATGATTTTCAAAAATGTGATTAGGAGTGGGTGGTTAAGCGCAAAATTACCTAATCCCCATACGCTCTTTGGATCAACATCATGTGGCCCAGATTAAAAGTTTGCATGCTTGTATGGAGAGGTTGGTTTACACTAGATATGTTGCCTATTAATAATACATTGAAACTATTTAGTAGTATATCTATAAGTAACCTTCAATATTAATTTAATAGTATTAATGATAAACAAATATTACTTTAGTTATAGTATTTTTCTATTTTAGTTTAAACAAACATATTTGTTGTTGCAAATTATTTTAATAGTTTAATTTGTTTTTCTGATCTAAATTATTTTATATAATTTATAATTTCTTGACAAATATTATATAAATAATGATTGATTAATTGATATATTAATTTTGTTGATAAATATATATTTTTTTGTTGAATTGGTTAAATATCTGAATTGAAATCTTAATTCGAGAGATTCGTTTTATATTCGGTAAAGTCCACATTCCAATCTGAAAATGTGGTAAAAGGTGATATCTAGATCCATTCTGTGTGGATCTAATCCGTTTCTAGCCGTAGATGTGACGGTAATTAGATGGACGCTAAGTACCGGTTCTTACAAGACAAGGCGAAGAGGTCATCTTATATTTATAAAGCGGCTGCTTAACAGAAAGTGGTTGCGGAGGATCCTCTAGAATATTGGAGATTTTATTTTTTGTAACTGGCAACAGTTTCGAGTTCTGATAAACAATCTATATTCATATCTAATATTAAAATAGTAAAATTTCTCTCTCTATATTCTTTGGTTAATCTTCCCTCTAACTACCCAAATAATGGATAGTTTCTTCTGTTTGAAATTATATATAGCTCTTGTTTAGTTCGCATGCAAGTTGCAAGATTCTCCACTCTCTCTCCATTACATCAATTTTTACCCGCATACATAGAGCATTAAATGTTAGTAAAAAATAACTAATTATACGGTTTAGTTGTAAATCACGTGACGAATCTTTTGAGTCTAGTTGGTGCACGATTAGATAATATTTGTCAAATACAAACGAAAGTGCTACAGGAGTTCGAATGCAAGTTATTTGCGAACTGAACAAGGCCATAGTTTATGGTTCATCTTAATTTACTCCAACACGGGTAGATTAAGATGGATATCAGCATATCTAAATAATTTATATATAAATATATCATAATCCACGTGTCTGAGAAAAATTAAGGTGAATATTCTACCTTATTAATTGCTCATAAACTGTAACACACGCAACGGGGAGAGTGGATTGGGCTAGTGGATTGGAGGAGATGGGAGAGGAGAGAGCGGCGGCTAAGGGGGGCGGCGCCTAGGGCTTGGCCCTAGGGGAGGCGGCGGCGGTGGCGCTGGGCAGGGGAGGCGTGGGAGGAGGAGGAGAGGAGGTAGGGGGCGCAAAAGATTGGAATAAAGGGAATTACCCCCAATTACTTTTTAACTGATCCAATTACAAAGGCCTAGTACTCCCTCTGTTTTTTAATAAGTGTCACATTAGATTTATCTTAAATCAAACTTATGTATCTTTGACCTTTGATTTTAAACAATTTATATAGTTTCATGTCATAAGATTTATATTTTTTAGATTTATTATGAGAAAAACTATCATAATACATAATCCATATATGATGAAACTATAAGAATTTTTAAAAATAGTTAGTCAAAGATTGCAATGTTTAACTTAGAACAAACCTAATGTGACACTTATTAAAAAAACGGAGAGAGTATTTATAGTCCCAAGTGGACTCTAATGAGAAAGTTCTTATTGAACACGAACTTTCTGTTTTTACCTAATATTAATCACCTAATTAATTATAATGGCGGCGATTGTGGCGATGGCGGGGGCAGCCGCGGGCCCCCCTTGCCTCCGGCCTCGGCGGCGTGGGCGGCGGCTAGGGGCAGCCGCCGCCCCTTGCCCACGCAGCGCCCTCCACATCACCCCTCTAGGGCGGGCCATAGGCCCCACTATCCTTCTTGGATCCTTCGTTAGGCCTATTAATCTTGCTAATTGTCACCGTCTTTATTCGACGTGTGACACAAACTATATAGATTAGAAGGGCGTGGTATATGTGTCCAGCCAACGCAGGCAACGGGGCACGATCGTGCGGACGACGTGCCATCCCACACCGCTGGCATGTCAAGCACCACTATCCACTACTACAAGGGCAAACAGCGCGGTGGGTGATTAGCGAGGGTGAGGCCGGCACGTGCGAGGGCGAGCTGAATGGAAGATGAAACATCGCTGCAATGAAAGCGATGGCTCCGCATAGGCAGAGGCAGAGTGCTGCTGTCAGGACCGGTCCATATCATTAAGGCCCTATTTAGTTGACTTTTTTAAAAAACTTTTCATCTATCACAGCGATATTTAGACAAATACATAAAGTATTAAATAAAATTTTAAAAATAAACTAATTACATAGATTACGATAACTAATCTTTTTTAAGTCTAATTAGTCCATTATTTAATAATGTAGTGCTACAATAAACATTTGCTAATAATAGATTTATTATATTTAAAAATTTTGTTTTTGTTGTTTTTTGTAAATTTTATAATTTATTTTTTATTAGTATTTGAAAATCCCTTTCAACATCCTATAGAACATCTGACGTGACACACAAATTTTTTCACTCCATTCTATTCCTCCTACACAAGCATAAACCTGGATTTTCAATTAATTCTGCCTCCCACATTCTAGAGTGACGTAATTTCATCTCGTCACTAGAGCAATCCCAATCTAAAAATAATAAATAGTTTCTATATATTCTTAAATACTGGAGTATGCCAACTAAACCATAAAAAAACATCGCATCTTCCATGTCGATGTCAGGAGAGTTCATGCCCAGCCGGTACACCTTCGGTTTCAGCTAAAACATATTTATCTACATAGCTTCTATAATGAGCAATTTTCTCTTTTTTTAGTTTACTGGATTATAAAAAAAAAAAATAAAATACTCCCTCCATATAGGAAAAGAGAGTCGTTTTGGACAAGATTTAGGTTAAATATTGAAAACATAAATTATGCATAACTATTAAGTTGTTGGGTTAGAAATGTGAAAACTATATGAATAGAATTGTCTTAAAAACTATTTTTATAAAAGTATAAATATGTCATTTTATGATAAATATTTTTTATAAAAATATAAAATTAAATTTATCTTTTAGAGGCCGTGCCACTATCAAAAAAGAACTTGTTCTATATGGAGGGAGCACCTATAATGCCTTTTGTCTTTTCCATTTTCTTTGCCCATTTTTTTCTTTCCTTGTTTCCCTCCCCACCTTATCCACCGCACGCAACTTATCTCTACCCTGTAGGACCACCGCATGCGCCAATGCTTTCTCGTCCACCATGACCCCTCGGGCTCGCTGAAGGGCATGCATGATGCCCGCTGGAGGAGCCTGAGCACGCGCGGAGTAGCTGGGCCAATGTACCGTGCCGTGCTGCTTCTGTCTCTCCCGTGGCAGAGATTATTTTTTTATTTTTAACACTTTATTCAAAGAAAATCGAAAGTTGACACGGATTTGAAACTATTTCAGTAACTAACCTCTTTTTTTTGCCGCGCCCCCGGAATGGCACGACAAAACACTTATGCCGCGCCATGCATGGCGGCGCGGCAAAAGATGCCAGCGTGGCGGTCTAGATGAGGGCGAGTGACGTGGCAGCTCAGCTGTCATCTATTTGCGGCGCCATAAGTGGTGGTGCGGCATGGGAGTTTTCTGCACTACAGTGGTGGCGCGTCAAATCCAGGGGCGAAGCCAGGATAAAACATCACCGGGGTCGGTCTAACCATAGCATACCAGTAACTTTTATCTTATGATAATATTAATAACCAATAATATAACAGTATAGATAATATTAAATAAGCTCACTTTTTAAATATCAGTACATACTACTGTCACCATTAAGAGTGTAGAATTGAAATCAATAGATATGACTTAGCCAACTTTTGATACTCTAAAATTTGGAATGAATTTTTGGGATTGAGAGCATTGATAGTAAGAGCATCATCAAGAGTTCCCTAAACCTCCTAATCTATGTTTTTTTAGAAATATTGGAAAAAACCCCTCTTCAACTGACTTGTAATCCATCTAGCTACCTAATATTTTAGAACTTGGGAAGTCATCCTATTCTCGCGTAAAGTTATGCGGACTCTAGATCGCACGTATCCTCTCGACGTCGGTGCTTTTTTAGCTTAGAAGAAGAAGGGAGTGAAAAAGAGAAAAGAAAATAAACTATAGGGTTTCAGGTGAAAAAGGCGCAAGAAACAAAGATTATTTAGTGGGAGGGTTTAATGGATATAGAAGTAAATTCAAGGTTCCTGATGTAAAAAGGTTTGTTTTGTAGAAGTAAAATATTAGAAACTATTGAAGATGGTCTTTTTTTTTTCCTCCTAATACCCTTTTAGGAGTCGGAAAAAACATGGAATTTTTAGAAGGAATATATAGAAAACTTTTGGAGATACTCTAAGCGATTTATTCTCTCTAACCCTGAATAAATAGATTTCTAGATTTGTAAGTCAAATATTTTATTCCTAATGTTTAATCCGCTAGGCAAGTGATACATATCTTCCCTACAAGTTTTATTTTAATTCCCTAAAACGGAAAAATACGAGGTGGATCAATGGAAAGGGTGAGTACCATTAAGGAATCATAGATTATTAGTATAATATAAATGCCAGCTGTTCTGGTGCCTCAGGTTCATAAAGTGGGCTATTGTCTACTGGGCTTGCCACATGCCCTTGGCCCTTGCGGCTTACGTAGATGCATAACTGCATTTTTGCTGGGCTGTTAATTTGGACGCTGATCGTCTAGGCTTCCACGTCGGTCTACCGGGGTCCAACAACTTTTTTGCCGGGGTCTAGAATGGTAAAAAAATTCATGTTACGTGAGCGGACGCCGAGTCGTCGGGGTCGGCAGACCCCGACCGCCACTGGTCAAATCGTGGCAGTGGCAGAAAGAACGTCTACAATATGTACTGTACCTACCTCCTTAATCAACGCCGAAGTGCTGCGCCTGCATGCTAGTACCAGCTACTTCTTCCTCCGCACCGGTAACTGTAGCTATAGCTGTCCCTGTCCCTGTGGCGTGGCTGCGGTAGCATGCGGCCATCGATGTACTCCCTCCGTCCCTTTTTATTTATCGCCGTAAGATGCGCGTCACAGGTTTGACTTGATTTATAGAAAATATATATAATATTTATATCTCCAAATAATTTTGTTAAAAAACTAGATCTAAAGATTTTTCAGATGATATTAATTATGATACTAATCAATAATATTTATTATTTATTAAAATTATAGGTATTTGTGTCTCGAGAAACGAAGCGATAAATAAAAAGGGACGGAGGGAGTACGTAGCTGCGCCCAACAGACAATAGTGGGAGCGGGTGCCAGTGCAGTGCATGCAGCGCTGCAGTAGTGCTAGTGCGTGAGTGTGTGCGAGTAGTGTGCACGTTCCGTTTTCCATTTTCTTTTCTTTTTACAAAACACAAGCACATAAAAAATATAAGTATAGGATATTTATTTATATGTTTTTGAAGCACTTAGCACTTTTAGCAAAGATTAACTTTTAACTATTTAAAATAACTTAAAAAGAATTATCTATTTCAAACATTTTAAAGGAATTATCTATTTAAAAGAATTTAAACCATATTTGTTGTTCACCGTATGTCAAAATCTCTTAATAGAGCGCAAGAAATTCCTTACCAATTCTTTATTAATCCTTAAGATATTTCTTAAATGGATACTCCCTCCGTCCCATTGAGTTTGTCACCTTGGACTCCGTGCCATCTTGTTCGATCATTCGTCTTATTCAAATTTTTTGTATAAATATAATTTATTTTATTATGATGTTTTTATTAACAAAGATACTTGAATATTGATTGATTTATTTTATTATTTGCATAAATATTTTAAATAAGACGGATGGTCAAATATGAAGTCCAAAAAGCTAAAAACGACAGTCTCTGGTGGGACGGAGGGAGTAGGTAACAACTACCTAGGGTTTACATTTGATGGAATAAAATAAAATTTTTGTATGGAGAAACAAACACCGTAAGCTAGCCGTAGTAGTGCTGTGCTAGGTTGCTGCTATAGGGTTTGGGGACGCGTGACCAGGTCACTGGGTGGGAGGGGAACAGGATCACAGGACCATGCCTGATCTTTGCAGGCAAAGGCGCATAGCCGTATGGCTACGTACTGTGCCTGACCGACAGGCAGCCGGCAAGCACAGATACAGTGGGACTGTAGGAAGGACTACACATGTGTGTACTGAGGACTGAGAAGGGACAGCCCCTTTTGCTACTTCATTTTGCCGCGCCGGGGACGGTGGCGTGGTAAAAGGCTGACACGTCAGCTGCCACGTCATCCGTCCATAGCTGTCACGCCATGCTGACATCTTTTAGTCGCGCCGCCATACATGGCGCGGTATTTTTAAAATACTTTGGAATCGATGTTAGATTCCGATTTTCTTTAAATAAAGAGTTAAAAATAAAAAAATATTCGCGGCAGAAAGGCTCCTCCGCGCCGCCAGGGCAAATTGGGCCATGGTCGCATGATGATAGGTCCACGGGAGCGACACGGAGCGAATCTTTGCGTGCTGCGTTTGCTTGGTAGCTAGATCATGAAACCAGCTCGTGAAGCGGCCGAGAGAAATGAACGCAAAGAAAAAGCTTTTCTCAAGGGGGGAAGAGTTACTTTTGAACCAGATTGCTTGGCTCCTCTTTTCACCAAAGTTGATGTGATTAGAGGGACGCTAAGTACTTGTTATTACAAATCAGAAAAGTGGCTGCTTTCGAGAAGCCGCGAGTTCGCCCTCAACCTTGTGATCTGCTGTATCGTACTAAATCGAGTGCGGGGATTAGCGCAGGGGTTTAATGCCGTACTATGAAGGACGAGACGTCACTCCACCGAAGCTGACGATATCCCAACAAAATTGTCTAAGTACCGATGTCCGGACCGGTCTCAGATCATTATTGAGAAAACAATGGCTTTGACATTTTTTTTTATTTTACTTGATTCTTTTCCTCCTACGCAAGCACACTTCTCACCTTCTCACCCACATGAGTAATTGCCCTTAACCTTTTGATATTGACACCTGTGACAATTCTAGACACTATGGTGCCCCCATTTTTTTTGTCGACACTATGGTGCATTTGGTAGAAAGGAGGCACCATTTTGAAGGGAGGAGCATTGCCGTTTCACGTAGGCGACCACGTCTTTCGTCCGGACATACCGCGTAGCCCGTAGGGGCGGCCGAAATAACGCCGCCGAGGCCGTCCCTCGTCCCTCTCCCGCTCCTCCCGTGCAACTCTTCAACCTACTAATGCACCGAAAAAACGTCCTCCGCTGAGGAGCCTCGTCTTGATCCATCCAATCTATTATACCCAGAAAAACAACACAATTAGAATAGACAGTCTAGATTCAGTTTGAATCATTCTCTCTCCTTACTCATACACATCCGATGACCCAGATCAAAAGTGTTACACGTCCTTCCTCCTCTTTCAGCCTCCTACCTGGTGCCGTGGAAAACTCATCATGGAAGTTACGCAAGCGATCTGCACGCCGTGCCTCCCTCGCTCGGCGACCTGCCGCCCCTCACGCACGACCAACCTAGCAGCCGTCGGCCCCCTGCCGCACGCCAAGGATATCGCTTTTGCCATGCCGCCCGCTCATGCTCCCCCGCCCGCTACGCCCTGCTGCGCCAAGGCGGATCGTGATTGCCCGCCAACGCCAAACTAGGAAGATGCTTTGCCATCGCCAGATCCCTCAAAAATCGGCGGTCCATC
This sequence comes from Chrysopogon serrulatus, assembly GCA_015844335.1. NCBI lineage: Eukaryota > Viridiplantae > Streptophyta > Magnoliopsida > Poales > Poaceae > Chrysopogon > Chrysopogon serrulatus. The sequence goes on along the minus strand of JADLZL010000212.1, from coordinate 89,936 downwards.
ACGGTCACGCCACGTTTGTCGCGGCCACGTTCACCGTTGAGGACCGAGGACAACGCTGCTCGAGGGACGATGATCCCACAAAAACCGACGCCTTGATCGTGGCCACGTTCGCCATCGAGGACCGAGGACGACGCCTCGAATGGGATCGCGGAGTTCCTACCTGCACGGTGAAACTTTGATTCAAAATTTTTGTATTAGATGTCATCTGTGTCATCTTGTTCGATACGAATTACTAATTTATTATTCCTACCTGCACGGTGCAACATCGATTCAAAGTTTTTTATTATACGTCATCTGTGTCATCTTGTTCGATAGGAATTAATAATTTATTAGATGTCAGCTATTCTTTTTCAAGATGTCGTCTATTTTTTTTCCAGAAAGATTATAATCATTTATATTACATCTATTGTTTTTCTAAATTATTGTTTGAGTTAAATACACCGGAGGTTCATTAATTTATAAGCAAATTTCAGTTAGGTCCATCAACTTAGAAAGTGATTTTTTTTTTGTCCATCAATTTATAAACATGTTTCATTAGGTCCATCAACTTATAGGTTAGGTCCATCAACTTAGAAAGTGACTTTTTAGATCCATAAACTTTGTATGAGATATTATTTAGATCCATATCCTTCCACGTAGACTTCTTGCGCTGATGTGGCCTATTAATTCTTCCATCTAAAAACAGCTGTTGACCGTTCATTTTATCAAACACGTTGTCGTGAATAAGCAAAGCATCGCCTCCGCGAAAGCGGGTGCATGAGCGAGCCGTTGCGAGCACGCACGCGTGGGCAAGCGATGCCACGGCCACGGGAAGCGAGTAGGCTGCCTCGGCTGCCCCCACACTACGACCACAAGGGCGTGCTGGCGAGCCCTGCCACCACCAAGGCCACACGGGCACATGAGCAGGCCGCCATGGCCATGAGGGCTGGTGGGCGTCGCGCACCGTCCCCGTGCTAGGAGTTCACGACAAACAAGAGCACCAAGAACACTCGCTCACCCATATGCATAGGATGGCCCGCGTGTGGCCACGGTGGCGCCTGCTCGCATGTCTGTGGGGCGATGGCGGCCCCTTCACGCCACGTCGTTGGGGCCGTGGTGGTAATGGCGCTTACCTACGTGGCGCATCGCCTACACGCTCGTTTGGCCACGGTGGCGGCTCGTTCTTGCGCTCACATTGGTGGAGGCGGTGTTCCTCGTGTGCCCATAAGGTGCTTGATAAAATGAGGATCAATAACTGCTTCAGATGGACAAGTAGCATGCTATGTCAGCATGAGGAAGCCCACATAGATGAATATGGACCTAAGTGATACGGTATACAAAGTTTATGGACCTAAAAAGCCGCTTTCTAAGTTTATAGACCTAACTGAAACTCCTCACAAGTTAATGAACCCAAAAATCACTTTTAAGTTGATGGACCTAATCTGAAACTTGCTCGCAAGTTAATGGACCTCCGATGCATTTAACTCTTATTGTTTTAACCTTTTTCCAGATTCTAGATTATTATGAGATGTAATCTATGACAACTTATTAACATCTCTCTGTGATTGCACACAGGTATTCACCTCATTCAAGTCACAGTTATTCTCCCACTAGCTAAATTACCAATATGCTCAAATACTGAATGACCTAGGTGAGTTCACATTTATTTGAGATTTTCAGATTACTACCTACATTTTCCATTATTCTTGTTAAATTTATCAAACCTTCTTAATTATAAAAAATGGTCATCAACCTCCAGTTCAAGTGCCAACAAACTTCTTCGAAGCAGAGAGAGGTTCATCAATATGGAAGACTCAAAAAGACAAAAATTTTTAGAGAAAAAAAGAGACTATGCAAGGGAGAAGAGAATAAGAGCACGTGAGGCCATACAATCTGCTCCAGGCATCGATGCCGACCCTGCAGGTGGCCTATTTATTTTCCTTGTATCTATTTAATTTTTATCCATATGAAATCTGTACTGTTAATTCTCATACTTTAAACTTATGGTTGCAGATATTATCCGGCCTCACCATGCAGTAAATGGAAACATGAATGATTTAGATGAATATGACAGAAACTTTTCGAACCTGCACACCAAGATTTACAATACGATGACGACCAAGGTTGCTTTTTTTAAAGCACACATATGATGACTTCGTAGGGTAGATGATAAAAATAAATTATTTAACTGATGCCGTCCTGCCATTCACCATTCAACAGATCACTTGGAAGTCATAGAAGATCATAACGACAAGGAGGAAACTAGGCGATACCGAGGGAAGGTAACTCTATTATTCATCGCAAACATCCTCCTGTCTGTGCAAGGCAGATGAAGGTTTTGAATCATACCGGGTACATGGTCATAATGACGTCGCCGACCCTTAAGACAGAGTGGAGATGGATCAGATGGTTACTACAAGCAAAATAACTTTACTATTTATTGACATGGAAAAGTGTCTTCAAATTGTATTCATGCTAAAAATAATTAAAAATATAATAAATATTTATTGTTTTCATGCGCATCCTAAAGTTAAAACCGTTGGGTTAGCACGGGCATTATACTAGTCTAGGAGAAGGGGATCGATTCCCCTCGCCTGACCACCCGTAAATGGATGAGGTTCTGGCTGGTTGGTTGGCCTTCGGCTTTGAGTGCCCAACACAATCTACCCTCTTCGCCTTTTTAATTATTCATTTCTGCTTCTCAAAGAAAATTATTCAGTCCTCCATTTTCCAATAAGAAATTAAAATGGAAAATATCCCTCCATGTTTGGCCGGACTTCCTTAAAATGTAGTGTTCAATGCGACCTATACTATCAACTCTTCTCACCTCTTTCCTTCTATGTTTGGGTCGTTGTTGGTATAAATTAACTGCACTCCGTTAAATAAGATTTAAGTAAGATTATCCGCAAGCGCACAGATATCATACCAGTGTCACATTTTACCCGGAGGTTTTAAATATCGTGTACACAGGGAACAGTTATGATGATGACAAAGTCTATAGTCTCAACCCTACAATTAGGCTAGATAATATCAAGAAAGAGGAGATAGCATAATGATATCTTGTTCCAACTACCGGTAAGCTTTAAATAATACCGTTCTAACTAGGCAAACCTAATAGGAAAGAAACAGAGTAATCTCCCACCAAAGACTTCTCGAGGGCACCTATCAATCCTACCTACGGGAAGTGGACTATAGAGGAATCAACGCAGCTATAAAGTCACCTACGCCGAACTACCACTATCCGGTAAATCGGGGGACATCCACAAGCAATCATAGCCTAGACACCACGTCTATACTATGAATTACTACTTCAATCAAGTAATTACCAAGACCAAAGCACTCAGTATGAGTTGCAAACCTAAGAACAATAAGAACAAATGCTTACTTGAATCAGAGTGTTGAATACAAAAGTACCTCAGAACGTAGCTCCGGGCGAGGGAGCCGAATCCAGATGAATACAGCTACGAAGAAGCGCCGACATGCCAGAACTCCTCTAGAACTCAACTCCTCTACTCTATCTCTCTTACTAATCTAAACAAGACTAAATTTAGAAGAACTAGTCTCTCGTAATTGCTACAACTAGATGAACTAGAACTAGATAAACTAGAACTAGATCAACTAGAGGGACCCTAACCCAAATTATGTAGAGAATATGAAGCACCGGGGTGTAGAATGCCTCTTAGAGGGGCCTTGGGGCGTCATTATATAGGCCGAGGTGGAGTAGGGGGCAAGGAACCGCCACGTCATCGATCCGCGTCTTCATGTTGTGTGCACCGTCGGATCAAATTGACCTTAGATCGACGTAAGGATGCTTTGCTTGGGTGCCAAGGAAGCGTGGGAGGAAGACTCCGAGGAAGACGGCGGCCCGATGCCACGTCGGGCGTCGATCGGGCGCCCGAGGTGGGGCGGTCGGCCCCACCTAGTCTCCCCTGTGGGTCCCGCTGCTTCGGGTGTCTTCTAGATCCTTCCTAAGCCTGATGATGGTGTTTGCCGATACGGATAAGTTTCATGATAATTATACACTCTAATCTCTCTTTTATGCTTTTTTAGAATAATCCCTAGAAAATATAGAATATGCAAAACTCGTGAAAATTGTCAGTTAAAACCCTAGACTAGTGTGTATTCATGTATCCTTTCATGTCTAAAGTTCTAATAAATATTGATGTTATCCACCGTCAACAACTCCCCCAAGCTTACCTTTTGCCAGTCCCTTGGCAAACAACTTAGGTCTAATTACTAATAAACTTAGATCAGGAGTTGCTGCTATGCTTTTATTTCTTTTAAGTACACTTGTTTTCAAACAGAAATTTTCTCTGGCTTAGATGAAACTGCTCTAACTTTCAAACTTACCCATTTCACCTTTAACCATAGGACTTTACAGCTTATACATGAGTCTTGAGCAATGAAAAGATAGAACAATCAAGTCAAACACTATATCTCAAATTCTTCACAGTACCAATATTCTAGAGTTTTATAAGTTTTCAAAATAAAACTTAGAGCTTAATTGTATGATACCCTCAAGTCTCTTATTATATATGGTATTTATAGATCTCACTGAGGCATTAATGATGTTATGCCTTCCTATAACTAAGGATATATATAGTGGAGCTTATAGGTGTGGCAATAACAAGGATGAGCATACTTGCAATTCATATGTTGTAAAGTCAAACAATGGATCCACAGAGAATCGAGGCATACAATCAAATCAAGATGTGCATGTGTATAAAATATGGTGGATAGGTGTATATATGGTATTTAGTGGCTAATCCTAATTCTACTTTTGCTCTTTAAAAATAACTCCCTCCTTAGAACTTTTCAAGGGAAAATATATGGGCTATCTTTATCCTCTCTTTCTTCCTCCTCTTTTTTTTTTTTTTTAATCTGGGAGGCGGACATCTATGTACCCATTGTTTTAATTGTTGGGACACTTGTCCATCTTTTTTTACTCCCTTTTTCTTTTTTCTTCTTTTTTTTTCTCAATACTTTTGCATAGCCACATGTATCCTTTGAATATAAATAATTGGAGAGATAATGATAAGAACTTAGAGCAATGGGAGCTGTTCTATAGGGTATATTTTTGGGTATTTTACTCCCAGTGTAGGAGAAAAAATATTTTTAAGGTGGATCTGGATGAAAGTGGAAAATAACTGCGCTTACATCCTAGAGTAGGAGTAATGCATATGTGGGTGGAGTACGTAAGTGATCTTGATTTTAAAAAGCATGACAAGGCTTTCATAAGGTATACAACAAAGGTTGACTAGACTCAATGCAAAGCAAGCAAAGATGAATGTGCAAAAGTTTTCTTAACTCTAAATGTATTATATGGCTTTGATAGGAATTTAAACTTTATCATACAAGAGCTCATCATGTAAGATTTTAGGTTTTCAAAATAAATCTCCGAACATAGTAATGCTAGGAATAAGATAAATAGCAGCTTAGACCTTTATGTATCATATCAATCAATTACCTAGACTTAGCTCAAACATATGACTCCACAAATTTTATGTTCGTAGTAAATTCTTATATCAAAGTATTCATGTTCAAAACTCAGAGAATTCATAGTTGAAAACTAGGCACTTGAAAGGAATTACGATAGAGCAACTATTCATCATCTCCAAGACAAAATTTTAATGTTCTCCAGTTTTTAATTGACTCTAAGCTAGACCGATTTGTAGACACACTCTATGATCACACCTTAGTAAATAGATAAGTATATTTGTTTAGTTTTAATTTATTATTTATCTTTTTATTTCTATTGGACTCACAAGACTCTAAAGATATGGACCTTCATGTGCCTATATATTTTTAGTATTTTATGACTATATAAAATAGACTCGATAATCGTCTAGGTATAGTTACCTGATAACTAGGGGATGCTCCTCCCCCCAAGCTAGATGTTTGCAATACTTGGTGTTGATGATCTTTAGAGTGAGCTAACCAAAGCAATAGTCCCGGTAGGTGCCACCGATAGACTCTCTCTTTGTCATAATATTGTTCCTGTATAGTTATACTCCAACAAGAAAATCAAAACTCGAGGCTCGAATTTAATAAGAGGTTAGCGATCAAATAATAAGTAATTGATTATTCTTATAAGTTGATTTCAAATTGACAAGTTCTAGCAGGATTCTCTTTTTTTAGAATTTTCTAGTTTAATTATGCAGAAATTAAATATGTGTGCATGATGTATAGTTATATTTTTAGGCCACCATAAAGAATATTTATTTTTATAGGGTTTAGGCTTTTCATAATTCAAGAAAGTGAATACAGGAGCTATTATTATTTTTTATGCCACCACAAGAAATATTCCTACAGGGGTTACTACAAGTTTATTCACGTGGGACTTTTAATATTTTATGATGCAATAAAATGAAGCAATAAAATTTTTTATTTTATTTTATTTTCTTTTTAATATTTATGAAGATGAATATGTTAAGGTAAATTTATTAATATAGACAGGAATACTAATTAATTAGATAACTACTATATTACCGTATGGCAAGGGTACGAAATTTAAAGTTTGCCGATAGGTCTTCTTCTTTCACTCTTGTGTCTCTTTCCATCCTAAGAGATGGAGGTCTTGATAGTTGCATACCTCTAGTGATGGTGATATCGCTTTTGTTCTTTGGTTTGGCTCATAGGTTGAAGTAGAGCTTTAATAGTAACCGATAGCATCTTGATCGGTGTGCATGTTCACGTAACTTTTATTTTTTTTAGAATTAATAAACTTTGCTCGATGTGTTGTCCTGTTTGAAAAACTAAGGTAGAGATCAAATGCATGGGCTCTGGCTGGTGGAAAAACACCAAATGTAACCAAATCTATTTCTTTATTTATTATTTCTCCATCCTCGGGCATATTAAACAAGATAAAGTTAGTGTTACATGAATTGTTTACTTATGTAATGAGTGGTAAGATCGAAGATTAAGCATTTAATGTTGCATTTAAGTTCTCATGGTAGAAAAAAAGAATGAAATTGCTTAACCAATCGAAGGATTGTCTATCTTTATATAAATCTTCAAATAAGTATGACTATTATCTTCTCAAGATCGAATATAATATTTTAGCTTGTTTGGTTAAGACCGAGATTAAAAAAAAAAAAAGTACCATGAACAATTTTAAAGAACAAATCATGTTGAGTTAATTTGGTTAATCGATTTTAGTTGTAACTCTAACATGTTTGTGTTTGTATTTATGTGTGCACCAAGATCAAGAGGAGAGCAGTGACCATTTATCTTAAAATATTACCTTCGTTATTAGAGCGTGATGGCACTAAGTGATGAAGGATAAATGACTGGTGGTCCTTTCTCTTGCATCTTGAGTTATTCATGGACATCTTGTCTCCTCTGTTGCACTCATTCTTTTGCCATCTTTTACTTTTTTGATCTTTTGACTCTTTTCACTCCAGTTATTATTATGCACCCGCAAATGTTTAGTGAACAACACATACCCAAAGGAGTATATAACTTTTGAACACAGATTGCTTGTCCAAGATTTTATTTTGTTCTGTCTATGATAATGAAAAGATAATATTGATATTGCTTTAGCATAGATCATATTTAATACGAGACATAGCTCGAGGCAAAGTAAATTGCAGTAGAAGATAAAGTAAATGAACCATTAATACTCACAGTTTTTCCATCCATGATGAATGAGCTATGTCTTCTTCTATAAAGTTATTAAAGTTTATGATGTGCCCTGTCTTATCTCTGATTTAAATTCCTCTCATGACTTACCCAAATTAATTTTAAAAATTTCCTGCAGGGGTTAGTCCAATAAAATATCTAATGTCTACACAAGCAAATTTTAGATCAATAGCCAAACCAAACTCCGTGTCTAATTTGACTAAGGTAGACTATTTAACCTAAGCACCACACTTAATTTGAAAAGCCTATAAAAGTACCCAATTGTAGTACTTTCAAACCAAAACATACTAGCATAGACAAAGATAACATGAAAGCATTGTAGAGATTTATTCAAAAAGAGATAAAAGAGCATGATTAATAAATTGAATAAAGGTAGAGACAACCAATATTAGCAACAAAGGATTTTCTAAATAAGGCCATTCCCCCAAGCTGGAATTTTACAAAGCAAAGTTAAGTTTGGATGGATTAATGTTGCATTATGATAGGTTAGTCATACCTGGTGCTGCTATTAGTCATTTTCTCACTTCAAACCAGAAATGGTTGGTGACAAAAATACCAAAGGAATATTTTGACAATTATATTTCTATGCTAAAGGTGCAAACTCAATTTATTTTTTAAAGAGTGGTTATTTTGGGATACAAAGTTTTTCTTGGGAAACCTTCTGATTATTACTTCGAGTTGGTGAGGTGGTTTCCTCTAGAATATTAGCCTTTGTGTACCTATATCAAGATTATAACGAGATCTATAATATTTATGATAAACATATGCATCTACAACCACGCTCTTAATGATTTTATGAACAGGTAGAATAAGGGGGTTGAAGATCTCATATGTGGTAATGTTATAGAGACTAATTGGTCCAGGAGATTTTTCATATGACCATAGATCTGATAGGGTGTTAATGAAATAACTGCCATGCTCGTCGATATGATCTCCCTTTTTAAATCCCATGGGTGTTTCTGTATAGAGGTCTATAGGCAACAAGTTTGTCTCTATTATTTCATGCCTATGACATTTATTGGATGTTTTATTTTCTAGGATTTCCCATGAATCGATGTCTCCAAGGTTGGTCTCGTCTAAAGCTTTTTCTAAACTTGGGTGAGTTATGTTTATTAAAGAAATTGATTTAAGCTCACCATTTGAATTTAGACCAAGTTTAGATGCTAGTACTAAGGTTTCGTCTTCCTCCATCTATTCTTTTACAATAGCATATGTATTTCTAATATGTTCTATACATTCCTGCCATTGTCGTTGCTCTTCTTGGGTATTCCTATAATCTTCATGACTCTTATTCTTGAGATGTCTTGATGGATTTTTAGGGTCATTATAAAGTTTAGTGGAAAGAGTATAAAAAGATTCATTGGGGTCAAGGATGGGTTTAGAGATGGATTTAGAGACATTTACTGTGGGCATAGAAGAGGAGAAGATAGAATTTACTCCTAAATGGCTTGCTTCTCCTTCTATGGCATCACTCGATATGCTATCTTTGAACTCTTCCCAGTGTCTTTCAGGAGGGAAAGGAAGTTGACGACACTTTTCCTAAGATGCTCTTCTAAGAAGATTTGATGTGTATTGATTTACGAGCATCTTAGCTAATTGGAAGTCTAAATCATCAAAGTGGAATTTCAAAGGTTTAGGATCGATAGCTAAATCTTGGGAATGAAATGATTGTGTTTTAGCTACCAAGACTTCTGTAACATCCCTGTTAACCTAGTGTCCAAAAATCACAACTTTCAAAAACTTTTTCAAAAACTAACCCATGTATGGTGAGTGTCATGTAGGAAACCTACCCTAGTGAGTTGCACTAGCTCCCAAATGCATTTAGTGGCATGAGCATCTTGTCTTTCTTTTATTTATGTGATTTGCCTATTTATGATTTTATGTGATGCTAAGTAAATTAATTAATCAACCCTTGGTGACATGTGTACAACCATGGAAAGCACCTTGACCAGACCCTAGGCTACCCTAGGTGGACCCCACCAGCATGTATGAGCAAGGGTGCACCTACAAGGGTATATACATGTATACATGTGCCTACACTTAGCTAGAGAAATAGAAAAGGGAGGAAGTAAATAGAAAAGAAAAGGAGGGGAGGGAAGCCGAACCAGGCCCCGCCCGGCCTAGCCCGGCCCCTTTGCCTCACCCGCATCCCTTTTTCCCCCCGGGCCGGCACGGCCCAGCCCATCACCTCACCCCACGCCCCTCTCTCCTTTCGCGCGCCCAAATTGCCGAGCAAAGAGGCCCGCGGCGGCCGCATGCCCGCGCCCTCGACTCTCTCTTTAGAGATTCGATGACAAAGGCGGACCCAGCGGTCCCACTGTCATCCCCTTCCTTTCTCCTTTCCCTGTTTTCTCTTCCACGCCGAGCCCGGCGCGAGCACAAAAAAGGGAAGGCAGCCATCGTAGCCGTCCCAGGCCCGAACCGCCTTGCGCGCGCTCCGGTGGATGCCCGCCACGCCCACCGTTCCACGCCCGATGCACCGCATCGCGACAACGGAGCCGGGGGACCCCGCGCGATGACGCCACCGCATGACCGCCGCTCTCTTTTCTCCCCCACGGCGCCGTTCAAATTGGGAGCAAGCCGAGCACCCACTCGCTTTGCGAACCCTAAAACCTTGCCCCAAAGCACTCGGATTGCCTCCACGCACCCCCCCGCGGCATCCCACGCCGTTCACGGCCGCCATGGCCGCCGATCACCTATAAAAGGCGCCCGGGTGCCCTAGCCCCGCTTCCCGCACCCCGCCGCCTCTGGTGGCCACACCGCTCCACACCGAGCCAAGAGAAGGGGGGCGAGGAGGAAGGGAGAGAGGGGGAACCGACGCCGAGAAGAGCCGCGCCGGAGCTGCTCTGCCCACCGGAGCCGGACACGGAGGCGCCGGCCTTTCCGGCGACTACTCCGACGTCCCTGTTCTGCACGACCCCGGCCCGGCGCGTCGCTGCCCCACCTCACCACCGCACCACCATCGACCGCGTCAAGCCCGCGGTGAGTCCCAGCCGTGCTGACCTCACCGTCGCATCCGCACCCTCCCTTGCCGAGGCCCGCCGCCGCGAGCACTGGGAGGCTCAAGGCCGCGTCTCGGAGCGCCATCGCCTGCGTGCACTGCGCCACGCTGTCGCCACCGCGAAGCCCCACCCGGGCCGTGCACACCGCCGGGTCGCTCCCATCGTGCACGCCCCAAGCCACCTCCGCACGACACCACGGCCACCACCGCGCTCGCGCACACCAGGCGAGCAAGCTGCTGCCTTGATGCCTCGCCTCCCTCTGTCTTGAAGCACAGCACGCACGCCCGCGTACGCCAGCACTATCCGCCGGCCGTACCGAGCCACCAAGGCACGGAAACGCCGTGCGCGCCACCACACGCGCCGCACGCGCCGCCATGGCCCCGGCAGGGGCCATGGGCGGATGCCGTCCCGCCACAGTGGGCGCCTCGGGACCATGGCCGACCCAGCCAGAGTTTCACCTTCTTTGAGGAACGCCGGAGCCTCTACCCGCACACGGATTCACGCCGGCGCCCTTTTCCCTACTACCACACCACGGGAGCGTCGCGCGTTGTGTCGCGGCGGACTCCATCACGCTTCTTGGTCACCGCCGGCCAGCGCCCCGCGGAGCTCCGTGGCTACCCGTTGCTGAGAAAAAGAGCACCTTGGCCTCGGGATCGCGCGGTGTGCCTCGCCGCCGCCCGCCGTGGCGGCACGGCCGCCCGTGCCGCCTCGATTGGCCGCACCGGTGTCGGGATGCCGCCTCGGCCCACCCGAGGAGGCGTCTCACCCCCTGGAGCTGTCTGCTTCTCACCCGTATCGCCGGAAGAACCGTCGGCGCCGCCGTGCGAGCAAGCACGCCGCCCGGTGGCTTTTCGTCGGCGAGAGGAGGAGGGAAGGGCGAAGCCCCGCGGACCCGTGGGCTTAGTCCGCCGGCGAGCCGATGAGGAGGAAGAGAGGGGGTGGGAGCGGTCCACCGTGAGCCCGAGCGAGTGGTTCACGGTGCCGGCACCGGTCCACCGTGCACCCGCTCCGTGAGCCGCGGCCCGCTTGAGGCCCAAGCCCGCCACGTGGCCGCCCTCCTTGCTCGACACGTGTCCGGGCCGGGCCGGCCCAACCCGGCCCCGATCCGGCCGTCCGGGCCCACTCCGAGCCCTGGCCGGCGTTGGCCGTTGACCGGTCAACGTTGACCGTTGACCTGGCCCCACCAGTCAGTGACCCCCACCAGAGCCGGCCAATCACAACCTGCCACGTGTCACCTATTTTCGGAAAAATAATAAAATGAATTTCTCTTTTTTTTCGATATGATTTAATCTTGAAAAATCATAATAAATCCATTTTAACTCCGAAAAATATGAAACCGATGTCCAAATTTTTCTAAAAATGAGCTCTAGGTCATAGGCTTATCCATGAGTGCATTTGCTTCTTTTGGTTTTCAGTTGCTTCTTTGTGCACCTCTATAGGAGCCCCTAAACGCGGTGTTATGTCACGCTTTTCGACGGAGGAGCCGCTGACTGAGGAGGGAGAGGACTACGAGTACACCGAGGACCGGGGAGACGACCCGACTGCGCAGTGCCACGTCCCACCCAACCTTTTAGCTCCTACCTAGACATGCAATAACTAGAAATGCTAGCGCTCTTTTATATGTCGCTCGCTGCTGTTCATAGGATGCATGGTAGATTGATTGATGCAGCCTATGCCTTGTTGAAACCAATCCCCCGCATACCCGCTGCTAGGATTAGACTCGCGCGTACCATGCTTTATCTTGATGCTACTCACTTACTTCTATCACTTCTTTGTTGATGTGTTATGGTATGTGAGTGGCAAGGCACTGTGGTGCCGGGGGTTATGGAAACCGGGTTTTTGGGAGAGATCTTGGCGTGAGTCTTGGGTGTGTGGTGAGGGTTGAGTCGATCAAGGCAGGATTTAGGGCAAGTCATGAGGACGAGCCATGCCGGGGGGAGTGTGATCTGGGCATTCCCCACATGAGAGTACCAGTGTGGCGGGTATATGTGTTGGAAGAAGGTTCCGGGAGGAGTGCCTTTGTGGTACGAATCGCCGGGGACGGGAGGTGCCGTTGAGGCACGGGGCAATGGGCCCCTCGTGAAGATGTCTGTCTAGTCACCCCTAAGGACCGGTATGTTGTGAGAACCGGTTCATAGGACCACTCGTGCACACCACTCGTTCTGATGGGCGGAAACGACTTGACGGTTAGCTGGCCCCCCCATTACATTACTACTAGGTTGTCGGGTGATAGTGTAGGGAGGTGCGGTGTGTCGAGACCCACACCCTCCCGAGACAGCGTGGTGCCCCCCTCGGATCCGGCGCCACGTCTCTCACGCCTCGGCGTGCCCGGTGGACTCCGGGGTGTCCCAGGCCGAGTGGTAGGATGGCGGTGGGCCCGTTAGGCGGCAGCTTCGGTATCGGCCTAGGCGAGGCGCATCGCCGATGATGGTGATCTTGTGGTTCCAGTGTACGCACTCTGCAGAGTTGATCGATCTATACGTATAGCCGTGTCCACGGTTACGGACATTCCTATGTTTCCACCCCCTCATGATTAGTGAGTGGAGTCCATTTCTCTTCTCTCCCCCTGGGTGTGGTGTTTTCCGGCCTAGGGCCGTTGAGGCGAGGAGGAGCGGGAGTCTTCCTCGTCGACTTGAGTGAGAGTGTGGTGTGATGAGTGGATGGTTATGGATGGGATGGATGGGAGGAGTATGGATTTAAATGGGTTAAAACTTGACAAACACTATTTAATTATGTTAATGCATAGGAAACCAAGAGCCACAAATAGGTCCTTTTGATTACCTTGCATCCACTTTTTCCACATAGCAAGCTTCATTCATATGGGTGGGATTAGTGGCCAGTACAAATCGTACTGATACATTGTGGTTCAGGGGAGAACATCGAGTGGGAGACCGACGAGGATGACGAGGAGGAGTAGGTGTCTCGTGCCACGCGCAAGGGGATGACTTGCTGATCCGCTTCTTCCTATCTTATGCTTTTCCGTATGTGTGTGTGAGTGTGATTCCGCCTTGATGGCGATGTAATAAAGTACTTAAATCTCGCTACTTGTACTCTATTATTTAAATATTCCGCTGTATGAGCACTCTGATCCGCTGATTTGTCGATGATGGTAATGAGCCCTTCGAGGCCATTGCATTATTGTACGAAAATCGTGTCTTTTTTCCCTTCGTGGAAAAGCGGGTTGTTTCGATTGGTATCGAGCCATACTTGCCCGTAGGACGAGACCTCTAGAAATGGCCGATAGATTAGGATGAATTCTTTGTCTTCGGTTATATTTACCGACCTTGCATCTTTTTATGCATGGCTTATCTTATATTCTAAACCTAAAAGTTGCCTTTTACCAATGCAGCTATGGAGACGCCCGAACGAGTTGAGGACCAACGGGATGCACTACGGTGGGTTCGCCAAGTCTGCTGCTGGCGGTGCTCTTGGACCTCGGGGTTAATCCCGAGCAGGTCGATCGTCATCCGCGGGGAGAGGGGGCATCGTTGCCATCTCCATCGAGGTGCCGCCCGAGTGAGAATCGGCCGCACATCCGTGGTTTCACGGAGGAGGAGGTCGACACCACCGTCGACATGTGCGTTCAGTCCGTTGCGGCGCGGGCCCTCCGTCACCGTGTGCCGCCAACTCCCGCCAACTCCTTGCGCCGGCCCCTTACGCATCTTTGCCGGAGGCTTCGACGCCCGACTGCAGCTCGACCTACCTGAGGCTCACCGACATCGTCGAGCCGTCGGACCCAGGTGGTCCGCATGCTTGGGCGTGACCTCCAGCTACGCTCGCCGAGATCGTTACATAACGACCTTGGAGGCGAGAACCGCCGATCTGAGCTTCTGCTCAAGACCGACGACATCGTCGCCGAGATGGAGCGGGACGAGCTTCGTCTGCGAGACGAGCTGAAGCCGAGAGAGAGAGCCGCCGCTCAAGGAGGCCATGCTCGAGAGGGAGAACGAGCGACTCAGGACGGAGATCGCCAACCTCCGAGACCAGGTTGGGGACTTCGGGCTCCGCAACCACTACTTGGACAACCGTCCCTTGAGCTCGAGAGTACCCCGGCTCGTACCACGGAGGCCCTCCGGGAGCGAGAGGACGCCACTGGGAACTTCAACCTCCGCTACACGGGGCTTCGAACGAGGTCAACTGGGGGAAGAAGAGGATCACTCGGGAGGCGACCATGCACGGAACAACGTGCTCCACCAGTGCAGCTCATGAAGAGCGAGCGCATCGCTCACGACCGGCTCCGCCGTGTGGAGAAGGCCTGGAGGAGGTCGGACAAGCGGCGCGTCCGACGAGTACCACCCGACAGCAGGCTGTGCCGCCGGCTGTACCGCCGTCCGCCCCTTCGTCGAGGACTTCGCCCGCCGCGAGTGCTCAACCTGCGAGCCGCCGACACCCGACCACCCGCCTCGACCTGCTGGGACTCCCCGGATGGAGTCGGCCCTCCTTCACCAACCGGCTGTCAGACCGGCCTGTTGAGCCTTCCACCCCCCACCACCACCACCTCCACGGTCGGCAAAGACCACCTTGGGCCCGAGCCTTCCACCCCACTCTCTCCAAATTTACCCCACCCTACGACACCTAGGTGTTCTACCCATGTTACCCGGTAGTGTAGGCGGCATCCTTACATGTTGCCCAGTGTGGCTTTGGAGACATGTCTCACCTACCCGTGGATAGAGTAATTGTCACCCTTTTGGAGCCTACCTGCGCGAGTAGAGCATTCTCGCGAGTCTTCTAAGCGTAGTCGCTAGAGACATCGCCATGTAATAAAATGAATGTAATGGATGCTTGGATTTTATGCAATCTTTATGGATCTTTATGCTTCTTTGATTGAGTGTACTATTAGCGTTTTTCAAATAAATTGACTAACAACTTAACCACTCAATTTTAATGCAAGCTTGATATCTTAAATCAATACCTCTAACAGATGTCCCTCCGCCGCTCTAGCCGCTTGTTGAACCGTCCGCGACGCCGATGCCGGCAGTTCGAGGTCGTGGACGTGGTCGCGGGGCGTGGCGCCGTGGCGCCGGCCGCGTTGGACACATTCCGATCAACCGAGGAGGACGAGGTTGTCGTGGAGGACGTTCACGAGGAGAACGAGGTGCCACGGCCCGCACCACCGGGGGTGCTGCACCTAACCCACCACCACCGGGGGTGCTGTCCCGACCCACCACCGGCCGAGGCGCCGCACCGCCACCGCCGCCTCCTCCTCCGCCGCCGCCCCGCTCTTGGCTGAGGTCATGCAGCGCCGCACCCAACCGTTGGAGACCCCCCGGCCGAGGGAGTCCTTCGCCGCCACGGAGGTCCGCCCAACGACTTCCAGCGCAAGCTTGAGGGCTTTCAAGCGAGGCCACCGACCTTCGACAACTCCGACGACCCCATCGTCGCCCCTCGACCGGCTCATGGAGATCGTGAAGAACCTCGACCTCACCACCTGCACGGACGAGGAGTGTGTGGCCATCGCCGCACACCAGCTCGTCGGAGCAAAGACGTGCGTGGTGGGACAGCTTCTGCGACATGCACGCAAACCCCGCGCACATCACCCGGGAGGAGTTCGAGGAGGCCTTCATCGAGTACCACGTGCCGAGGGGGTGATGGACGCCAAGGTGGAGGAGTTCCGCAACATCCAGCCGAGGGATCCCGGAAGATCCGAGAGAGTACGGCAACCGCTTCACCTCCATGATGCGGTATGCCCCCGGCGACACCGACATAGAAAAGAAGAAAATGTACTTCTTCAAGAAGGGTCTCAACACGCGCATCAAGCTTTCTCTCTCCGGGCACACCTGC
This sequence comes from Chrysopogon serrulatus, assembly GCA_015844335.1. Classification (NCBI taxonomy): domain Eukaryota; kingdom Viridiplantae; phylum Streptophyta; class Magnoliopsida; order Poales; family Poaceae; genus Chrysopogon; species Chrysopogon serrulatus. Next base: position 73,533 of record JADLZL010000212.1, on the reverse strand, counting down.
CACACCCTCCATGAGATGATGAACAAGTGCCCGGAGATCGAGAAGGATCGCTTGGAGGCTGACTGTCGAAGGAGAAGAAGAAGAGACGTTCGAGGGGTCGTCCCCGCACCTCTGCTCCACAGAGGTCACGTGGAGGGCTGCCCTCGCACCTCCGCACCCCATCGCCGTCAAGCGCGCCCGCGCCTACCGTGAGCCGGTGGTGGTACCTACACCACCAACTACCCCCGCCCTCGAGTGCGAGCGCGTGGAAGACCCCCCCACCGAGCACGTGGAAGGCTGCGGTCTACCCCCCCAGGCGGTATCCCTTTCACTTGCCGGTGTGGCAAGCCCGGCCACAAGATTCTCGACCGCCCGACAGGGAAGATCTGGCTGCTACACCAACGGCTCCAGCCGCGGAAGCCGCCCGTCCCAGCGGCGCCCCCAGGGAGTGCCCCGGGAGCCACCCGCGGCCGCTGACCCACCTCACGCCAGAGGACGGCGCCAGGGGCGCCCCGACGTGGTGTACGGTATGTTCATGGTTAACGGAGCTAAGGCTTCGGTGCTTTTTGATTCTGGTGCTACATGCTCATACATATCATCTAAGTTTGCACGAGAGAATCACGTACCCGTCACTCCACGACGGGGAGCTATTGTAACAAGTTCCCCCTTGGGAAACTTGAGGTGCACGCACAAATGTCAGGGAGTGAGAATAAACATCGAGGGTCACCCTTTTCTAGCCAACCTCACCCTCCTTCCTTCTAATGGTCTAGATGTCATCTTGGGAATGGATTGGTTAACCCAAAGACAAGGGCGTGATCTCATGCTCACCCGGTATGTAGAGTTTACCCATCTCAAGGGTCATGTAATCAGTGTGAGCCCAACCACGGCAAAACGGTCTCCATGTTGTGTGCCCTAGAGGCCAAAACCATGGAGGACGTACTGTGGTATGTGAGTATCCGGATGTGTTTCCCGAGGAGTTGCCGGGAATGCCACCGGATCGTGATGTGGAGTTCGTGATCGACCTTCTGCCTGGTACGGGACCGATTGCCAAACGACCCTACCGCATGTCGGTCGACGAGCTGGAGGAGCTCAAGAAGCAGCTTAAGGAGCTTTCTGACAAAGGGGTACATCAAGGCCTAGTGCTTCCCCTTGGGGATCTCCCCGTCTGCTCGTAAAAGAAGAAAGATGGCTCAATGAGGATGTGCATAGACTACGAGGAATCAATGCCGTGGATCTGTCAAGAACAAGTACCCTCTTCCAAGGATCGATGACTTGCTTGATCGGTTGAGGAATGCCAAGTTCTTCTCCAAGATTGACCTCCGATCGTGGTACCACCAGATGAAGATCCGGCCCGAAGATATACCCAAGACAGCCTTTGTCACTTTCGGTGCGGACGGTATGAGTTCACGGTAGTGTCGTTTGGGCTCACTAATGCCCCGGCCTACTTCATGAACATGATGAACAAGGTGTTCATGGATGAGTTAGACAAGTTCGTCGTCGTGTTCATTGATGACACTCGTCTACTCGGCTTCACCGAGGAACACGAACCGCATCCGAGGACGAGTGCTTGAGAAGCTAAGACGAGAATCGCCTCTACGCCAAGTTCAGCAAATGTGAGTTCCGGCTCGAAGAAGTTGCATTTACGGGACATGTGCTTACCGCGAAAGGAGTGGCGGTGGATCCGGCCAAGATTGAAGCCGTAAAGGCATGGGAGCAGCCACGCAATGTAACTGACATTCGGAGTTTTCTTGGTTTAGTGGGCTACTACCGCCGCTTCATCGAGAACTTTTCCAAGATTGCAAGACCCATGACCAATCTCTTGAAGAAGACCAATGAGTTTGAATGGACTCCGGATTGTGAGAGAAGCTTTCAGACTCTGAAGGAGAAGCTTACCACTACCCCCGTGCTAGCCTTGCCAGATATTCGTCAGGACTTCGTGATCTACTGCGATGCTTCTGGCCATGGCTTGGGGTGTGTCCTTATGCAAAACGGAAAAGTGATCGCTTATGCCTCCCGACAAATTTGAAGCAACACGAGCAACGCTATCCAACACATGATCTTGAGCTTGCAGCAGTTGTACACGCTTTGAAGATCTGGAGGCACTACTTGATTGGCAACAAGTGCGACATCTACACCGATCACAAAAGCCTGAAATACTTCTTCACCCAGGAAGATCTAAATATGAGACAAATAAGATGGCTGGAATTGATCAAGGACTACAACCCGGAGATCCACTATCATCCGGGAAGGCTAATGTAGTCGCAGACGCTGAGTGAGCCGCAAGAGCTATTGCCACTACCTCACGACGAGTACCACCCCCCCCGAGCTATGTCGTGAGATGGAGAAGCTCCGGCTTGAGGAAGTGCCGAGGGGTCGGATGAACTTTACGAGAGTACAAAGTGTAATCTTGAAGAGAGAATCCGCAAGGCCCAAGAGACCTGCCCTGAGATCACGAGTTTCGAGAGCTCATGAGGATAGGCAAGTGTCCTGAATTCCAGAGAAGACGGACAAGGCACAATCATGTACAAAGATCGTGTCTGTGTACCCCTAGACGAGAAGCTACGGGAAGAGATTCATCGAAAGGGCATGACTCCAAGTTCTGCATACACCCAGGGAGCACCAAGATGTACAACGATCTCATGAAGACCTTCTGGTGGAGAGGCATGAAAGCAGACATTGCGGGACATGTGGCAAGATGTGATATATGCAACCGTGTCAAGGCCGAGCATCAAAGACCTGCTGGTCTACTGAACCCGCTCGACGTGCCAACCCGGAAGTGGGAAAGCATATCGATGGACTTCATAGTCGGGCTGCCCCGCTCTCCAAAGGGGCATGATTCTATTTGGGTAATAGTCGACGTGGTTGACGAAAGTGGCCCACTTCATTCCAAAGTGAGCAACAAGCGGCCAGACCGACGCTCTAGCGCACTGTGTATATCAAGGACATCTTGAGGTTACACGGGGCTCCCACAAGTATCATGTCGATAGAGGAAGCCGATTCGTATCACAGATTACGAAGAGCCTTCACAAGGCAATCGGCACCCGACTTCGATTAAAGACCGCTTACCACCCACGACGGATGGGCGGGGCAAAAGAGTAAACCAAATCCCGGAGGACATGCTTTGAGGGCTTGTGTACTCAAGTATGGGAAGGATTGGGAGAGCCGCTTGTCTCACGCAGAGTTCTCTTACAACAACAAACTACCAAGCTAGTATCAAGATGTCACCTTTTGAGGCCCTTTATGGAAGGAAATGCCGGACCCCACTCATGTGGTCCGAAGTGGGCGAGAGGTCGTTCTTTGGACCCGCCAAGATTCAAGAGGCTGAAGCGGGGTTGCTCAAGTGCAAGAGAACTTGAGAGTTGCGCAAAGCAGACAAAAGAGCTATGCCGACAAACGGAGGAGAGACCTCGAGTTCGCAAAAGGGGACTATGTCTACCTTAAGGTATCCCCACTTCGAGGCACCCGCAGATTCCACGTGAAAGGAAAATTGGCCCCCAGGTTTGTCGGACCCTACAAAATCAGCCATAGGGTTGGCAAATTGGCGTACAAGCTCGAGCTGCCAGATGAGCTGATAGGAGTACACCCCGTGTTCCATGTCTCTCAACTCCGCAAATGCTTAAAGGTGCCAGATCAACAGGTGCCCACGGACATCTTGGATCTCCAAGACACGCTTGAGTACAAGGAGCACCCCACGTGTATCCTTGATCGAGCAACCAAGGAGACTCGAAGCACCACAATCCCCATGTGCAAAGTTCAGTGGAGCAACCACACTGAAAGAGAAGCCACGTGGGAGAAGGAGTCGGAACTCCGGATGCTCTATCCCTACCTCTTCGAAAGGTACGCCTTCTTCTGAATCTCGGGGACGAGATTCTCGTAAGGGGGGAGTCTGTAACATCCCTGTTAACCTAGTGTCCAAAAATCACAACTTTCAAAAACTTTTTCAAAAACTAACCCATGTATGGTGAGTGTCATGTAGGAAACCTACCCTAGTGAGTTGCACTAGCTCCCAAATGCATTTAGTGGCATGAGCATCTTGTCTTTCTTTTATTTATGTGATTTGCCTATTTATGATTTTATGTGATGCTAAGTAAATTAATTAATCAACCCTTGGTGACATGTGTACAACCATGGAAAGCACCTTGACCCGGACCCTAGGCTACCCTAGGTGGACCCCACCGGCATGTATGAGCAAGGGTGCACCTACAAGGGTATATACATGTATACATGTGCCTACACTTAGCTAGAGAAATAGAAAAGGGAGGAAGTAAATAGAAAAGAAAAGGAGGGGAGGGAGCCGAACCGGCCCGGCCAACCTAGCCCGGCCCGCTTTGCCTCACCCGCATCCCTTTTTTCCCCCAGGCTTCGGCACGGCCCAGCCCATCACCTCACCCCACCCCCCTCTCCTTTCGCGCCGGCCCGAAACAAAGAGGCCCAGCGAGCAGCCGCATGCCCGCGCCCTCGACTCTCTCTTAGGGTCGATGACAGGCGGACCCCGCGGTCCCACCTGTCATCCCCTTCCTTTCTCCTTTCCCCCCTTTTCTCTTCACGCCGAGCCCGGCGCGAGCAGCAAAAAGGGAAGGCAGCCATCGTAGCCGTCCCCGGCCGAACCGCCTTGCGCGCTCCGGTGGATGCCCGCCCGTCCACCCGTTCCACGCCGATGCACCGCATCGCGACAACGGGAGCCGGGACCCGCCGCGATGACTCCACCGTTGCACCGCCGCTCTCTTTTCTCCCCACGGCGCCCGTTCAAATTGGGAGCAAGCCGAGCACCCACTCGCTTTGCGAACCCTAAAACCTTGCCCCAAAGCACTTTCGGATTGCCTCCACGTACCCCCCCGCGGCATCCCACGCCGTTCACGGCCGCCATGGCCGCCGATCACCTATAAAAGGGCGCCCGGGTGCCCTAGCCCCGCTTCCCGCACCCGCCGCCTCAGCCACCACACCGCTCCACACCGAGCCAAGAGAAGGGGGGGCGAGCAGAAGGGAGAGAGGGGGAACCGACGCCGAGAGAAGAGCCGCCGCGCGAGCTGCTCGCCCGCCGGAGCGGACACGGAGGCGCGCGGGCCCGACGACTACTCCGACGTCCCGGTTCTGCCTCAAGCCTGAGCCCGACGCGCCGCTGCCCCCACCTCACCACCGCACAACCATCCTCGACCGCGTCAAGCCCACGGTGAGTCCCAGCCGTGCCGACCTCACCGTCACCGTCGCACCCTCCACCGCCGAGACGCCGCGAGCCCCACCTGGGAGGCTCAAGGCCGCGTCTCGAGCGCCGCCGCCGCACGCAGCGCCGCGCACGCCACGCTGTGCGCCACCGCGAGCCCCCACCGAGCCGTAATCCGCCGGGTCGCTCCATCGGCGTGCACGCCGCGCCACCGCACGACACCACGGCCACCATCCGCCAAGCGCACACCAGCGAGCAAGCCGCTGCCTTGATGCCTCGCCTCCCTCTGTCTTTGAAGCACAAAGACGCACGCGCCACAGACGCCAGCACTATCCGCCCGCCGTATCGAGCCACCAAGGCACGGAACGCCGCGGCGCCCACCACACGCCGCCGCACGCCGACGCCATGGCCACGACAGGGCCATGGCGGATGCCGTTCCCGCCACAGCTGGACGCCTCCGGGACCATGGCCGACCCAGCGGGTTTCACCTTGCTGGGGAACGCCCGAGGCCTCTACCCGCACACGGATTCACGCACCGGCGCCCTTTTTCCCCGCTACCACACCACGCCGGAGCGCCGCCGCGCGTTGTGTCGCGACGCGGACTCCATCACGCTTCTTGGTCACCGCCGACGCGCCGCGGAGCTCCGTGGCTACCCCGTTGCAGAGAAAAGAGGCACCTTGGCCTCGGGATCGCTGGTGTGCCTCGCCGCCCGCCCGCCGTGATGGCACAGCCGTGCCGCCTCGCTTGGCCGCACCGGTGTCGGATGCCGCCTCAGCCCCCTACCCGGAGACGCCTCACCCCGGGGGTCGCCTAGTTCACCCATCGCCGAAGAACCGTCGGCGCCGCCGTGCGAGCAGGCACGCCGCCGGTGGCTTCGCTCGGCAGGGAAAGGAGGGAGAGGAGGACGAGAGCCCCGCGGACCCGTGGGCTTAGTCCGCGGCGAGCCAGTGAGGAGGAAGAGAGGGGTGGGAGCGGTCCACCGTGAGCCAGGCGAGTGGTTCACGGTGCACCCAAGCACCCGGTCCACCGTGCACCCGCTCCGTGAGTCGCGGCCCGGTTGAGGCCCAAGCCCGCCACGTGGCCGCCCTCCTTGCTCGACACGTGTCCGGGCCGGGCCGGCCCAACCCGGCCCTGATCCGGCCCGTCCAGGCCCACTCCGAGCCCGGTCGGCGTTGACCGTTGACCGGTCAACATTGACCGTTGACCTGGCCCCACCAGTCAGTGACCCCCACCAGAGCCGGCCAATCACAACCTGCCACGTGTCACCTATTTTCGGAAAATAATAAAATGAATTTCTCTTTTTCAGATATGATTTAATCTTCGAAAAATCATAATAAATCCATTTTAACTCCGAAAAATATGAAACCAGTGTCCAAATTTTTCTAAAAATGAGCTCTAGGTCATAGGCTTATCCATGAGTGCATTTGCTTCTTTTGGTTTTCAGTTGCTTCTTTGTGCACCTCTATAGGAGCCGCTAAACGCGGTGTTATGTCACGCTTTTCGAGACGGAGGAGCCGCCGGCGAGGAGGAGGGAGAGGACTACGAGTACACCGAGGACCTGGGAGACGACCCGACTGCAGGTGCCACGTCCCACCCAACCTCTTAGCTCCTACCTAGACATGCAATAACTAGAAATGCTAGCGCTCTTTTATATGTCGCTCGCTGCTGTTCATAGGATGCATGGTAGATTGATTGATGCAGCCTATGCCTTGTCGAAACCAATCCCCCGCATACCCGCTAGGATTAGACTTCGCGGCGTACCATGCTTTATCTTGATGCTACTCACTTACTTCTATCACTGCTGTTGATGTGTTATGGCTGTGAGTGGCAAGGCACAGGGTGCCGGGGTTATGGAAACCGGGTTTTTGGGAGAGATCTTGGCGTGAGTCTTGGGTGTGTGGTGAGGGTTGAGTCGATCAAGCAGGATTTAGGGCAAGTCATGAGGACGAGCCATGCCGGGGGGAGTGTGATTCGGGCATTCCCCACATGAGAGTACCTGTGGCGGGTATATGTGTTGGAAGAAGGTTCCGGGAGGAGTGCCTTTGTGGTACGAATCGCCGGGACGGGAGGTGCCGTTGAGGCACGGGGCAATGGGCCCCTGTGAAGATGTCCTGTCTAGTCACCCCTAAGGACTGGTATGTTGTGAGAACCGGTTCATAGGACCACTCGTGCACACCACTCGTTCCTGATGGGCGGGAAACGACTTGACGGTTAGCTGGCCCCCTGCCATTACTACTAGGTTGTCAGGTGATAGTGTAGGGAGGTACGGGTGTCGAGACCCACACCCTCCTGAGACAGCGTGGTGCCCCCACGGGATCCGGCGCCACGTCTCCACGCCTCGGCGTGCGGTGGACTCCGGGGTGTCCCGTAGCTGAGTGGTAGGATGGCAAGTGGGCCCGTTAGACGGCAGCTTCGGTATCGGCCTAGGCGAGGCGCATCGCCGATGATGGTGATCTTGTGGTTCCGTGTACGCACTCTGCAGAGTTGATCGATCTATACGTATAGCCGTGTCCACGGTTACGGACATTCCTATGTTTCCACCCCCTCATGATTAGTGAGTGGAGTCCATTTCTCTTCTCTCCCCCTGGGTGTGGTGTTTTCCGGCCTAGGGCCGTTGAGGCGAGGAGGAGCGGGAGTCTTCCTCGTTGACTTGAGTGAGAGTGTGGTGTGATGAGTGGATGGTTATGGATGGGATGGATGGGAGGAGTATGGATTTAAATGGGTTAAAACTTGACAAACACTATTTAATTATGTTAATGCATAGGAAACCAAGAGCCACAAATAGGTCCTTTTGATTACCTTGCATCCACTTTTTCCACATAGCAAGCTTCATTCATATGGGTGGGATTAGTGGCCAGTACAAATCGTACTGATACATTGTGGTTCGGGGAGAACATCGAGTGGGAGACCGACGAGGATGACGAGGAGGAGTAGGTGTCTCGTGCCACGCGCAAGGGGATGACTTGCTGATCCGCTTCTTCCTATCTTATGCTTTTCCGTATGTGTGTGTGAGTGTGATTCCGCCTTGATGGCGATGTAATAAAGTACTTAAATCTCGCTACTTGTACTCTATTATTTAAATATTCATTGTATGAGCACTCGATCCGCTGATTTGTCGATGATGGTAATGAGCCCTTCGAGGCCATTGCATTATTGTACGAAAACTGTGTCTTTTCCCTTCGTGGAAAAGCGGGTTGTTTCAACTTCCGTGTCTAGTTCGGGTGATAAGTTCTTCTCTTCATCGAGGAGCTTAGAATTAGCTAGAGCAACCTTTTCGAGCATAGCTCTTGCTTCACTTATGGGCAAATAGGGAAAGGCTTCTCCAAAGGATAAATCAAGGGATTCCCGATAACTCTTGGTAAGACCCAGATAAAAGTGTTGAATAAGCACGGGGTCTAAAAAACCAAGGTCAGGGCCAGAGGTAACAAGTTTATTAAAATGATCCCATGATGTACTAAGAGATTCTTGTTCTAGTTGCCTAAAAGTTAGAACCTCTTTTCGAATGTTAATTGCTCTATATATGGGAAAGAAATATAAACAAAATTTAGAGTATAATGTTTTCCAATCACCTTGCATACCCCCTACGGCTCGATTATACCAACGTTTGGCTCTTCCGGTCAAGATGAACGGAAAAAGCTTCCATCTAATAGTCTTATCGGACACGCCAGCAATGCGCAACCATGCACAGGTCTGCTCGAATTCTCGTAAGTGTGAGTATGGGTTTTTGTTACCTTCTTCCGAGAAGGGTTTATCCTGAATCATATTAATTAAACATGGGCGCAGCTCATAGCCAAGTGTTATGATAGGTTCATTAGATTTTGGTGGCCCGAAGCTTTCGCGCATGCCATAAAGACAGATAGGAATAGAATTAAAAGCATCCATAAGGATAAACACAAAATAATGAAGAGAATGGGATAAAATAAGAAAAGATAAAAGTATAATATAAGATTTAGCCAGACTAAGTTAAAACCAGCAAACTGTTCCCCGACAACGGCGCCAAAAATACTTGTTGGTATAAATTAACTGCACTCCATTAAATAAGATTTAAGTAAAATTATCCGCAAGCGCACAGATATCATACCAGTGTCACATTTTACCTGGAGGTTTTAAATATCATATCCAAAGGGAACAGTTGTGATCATAACAAAGTCTATAGTCTTAACCCTACAATTAGGCTAATGATATCTTGTTCCGACTACCGGTAAGCTTTGAATAATACCGCTAACGGTAACCTAATAGGAGAAGAAACAGAGTAATCTCCCACCGGCACTTCTGGGGGCGCCTATCAATCCTATCTACGGGAAGTGGACTACAGAGAAATCAACGCAGCTATAAAGTCACCTACGCGAACTACCGCTATCCGGCAAATCAGGGGACATCCACAAGCAATCATAGCCCAGACACCACGTCTACACTACGAATTACTACTTCAATCAAGTAATTACCAAGACCAAAGCACTCAGTATGAGTTGCAAACCTAAGAACAATAAGAACAAATACTTACTTGAATCGGAGTGTTGAATACGAAAGTACCCCAGAACGTAGCTCCGGACGAGGGATCCGAATCCAGACGAATACAGCTACGAAGAAGCGCTGACATGCCGGAACTCCTTCAGAACTCTACTCCTCTACTCTATGTCTCTTACTAATCTAAACAAGACTAGATCTAGAACAACTAGTCTCTCCTAATTGCTACAACTAGATGAACTAGAACTAGATAAACTAAAACCGGATCAACTAGAGGGACCCTAACCCTAATTATGTAGAGAATATGAAGCACCGGGGTGTAGAATGCCTCTTGGAGGGGCCTTGGGGCGTCATTATATAGGCCGAGGTGGAGTAGGGGGCAAGGAACCACCACGTCATCGATCCGCGTCTTTATGTTGTGTGCACCGTCGGATCAAACCGACCTTAGATCGACGTAGGGATGCTTTGCTTGGGTGCCAAGGAAGCGTGGGTGGAAGACTCCAGAAGGCGGCGGCCAGACGCCACAGGGGGGCGCCGACCGGCACCAGGGTAGGGCCGGCCGGCCCCACCTGGTCTCCCCTGTGGGTCCCGCTGCTTCGGGTGTCTTCTAGATCCTTCCTGAGCCTGATGACGGTGTTTGCCAACACGGAATAAGTTTCATGATAATTATGCACTCTAATCTCTCTTTTATGCTTTTCTGGAATAATCCCTAGAAAATATAGAATATATAAAACTCATGGAAATTGTTAGTTAAAACCCTAGACTAGTGTGTATTCATGTATCCTTTTATGTCTAAAGTTCTAATATATATTGACGTTATCCACCGTCAACAGTCGTACACCAAAATAAACAACTAAGGTATAGCACTGTATTCCTTAATCTTGCCAAAGTACCTTAGGAACCCTAGATATCCTTTATACCCATCATCATTTACAATTGCTCTATCATAGGACGATTTGGTTTCTTAGCTACTTCACCTCATGTTCACTATGAAAATTTGATGCCTTGAAATACTCCTAGATAAAACCTACATTGACATTCGTGCAATTGTAGATTTATCCTTCTACCACAAATTATCTACATAGGGCTTCTTTCTATGATCAGGTGAGCGCAAGAATTTGTTAAAAACAAAGCTACCATGGCGGAATCCTTTCTAATTTTCATGATATGGCAGAATCCTTTCTTTCTATGATACGGAGGAATCCTTATCAAACACAACTTCCTCCTTCCCTTAATCAATCTTCTAATTTTCATCTAATAACTTATTTATTCCTAAAATGATAAATGCTAAAAAGATAATCGGCGAGGACGTAAAAGGAAGGCTGCCATGGCGGCAATGTCGACGGCGACAGGGGTGTCGCTGCCCCTTCCTAGGGCGCGGATGAAATGTCTAATTGGCTTGAGGGGGTGAATAGCCTAATTAAAATTTTTATAAACACACTAGATGAACCGATTAGTAACACAAAAGGCGATAATGCGAGTTTTGCACTAGCCTACAAGAAAGGGGGTTTGCAAGCCTCCTAACCAACAGCTTGCAACCTAATATACTAGAGCACATTACGAGTAATGTCCATAGCAATGAAGTTATACTAGCAAGCTAAGCTACACAACCTAATATGCTAATTGCACAAGTAAGGAGAGGATCAAGATATGCAAACCGAGTCTTGTGGGTGTAGCCAATCACTGTCTTGTTGATTTGATCAATAACAATATGAAGAACCAATCAACAAGAATACCAATATGATCATAAAGGATCAATCCACACAAGAATGATAGAGACTCCCATTTATCCTCGAGGTTCACGTGCTTGCCAACACACTACGTCCTTGTTGTGTCTCCTTGACCATGTGGTTCGGTGGCTAATCGGTATCACACATCGAGCCTCACTAGGCGCCACAAGAAAATACCAATGGCTATGAGTTGAATGACACGAGCATTTCAATAGAGTACCTCTTGCAATCTCCACGGGGAAAGGTCAAGAACCCCTCATAACTCGTCAATATGGCCAAGAATAATCACCAGGCTTGATCACACCTTCTCCTCACTGCTCCAACCGTCCAGGTAGTGGCAACCACCAAGAGAATAAGCAATTATACAGTGAGAACGATCACTAGTGCCACTAGATACAAGAACTCACAAGCAATACACTAGAATCTCTCCCAATCTCTCTTTGGATACAAGCAATCAAGCAAGATGAGAGGGAGGAGGTAGGCTCACCTCTAGGGTGCTCAAGAATAATCAAAATGTGCAAGAGTTGCTCTTCAAGCTGACCAACAAGCTTATATAGTTCCCACTCAAAAGATCCAACCATTATGTTTTAAGTGGTGCTGACTCGGGGGCATCGGACGCTAAGACACCTCACACCGGATGCGTCCGACACCCGCCCCTAGCTCCACGAGGTCGTCACGTGTCGTCCTTTGAATTCGACTGTTACGCGCACTACTGGAGAATCACCGGACGCGCAGATGTCTAGCATCGGACGTGTTCGATGCACTATAAACGTGCGCACGAGCTCATGCGTCCGACGCCAACCACTTGACGCCAGCCGGAGTACCTGATGCTATGCAGAGAGGTTCCAGAAACGGCACCCGCGCATCTGATGCGTCCGTTGAGGTGGCAACAGACTCGCCCCAGCGTCCGATGTACTCTGAGCTGTTGACGGTGGATAGCGTCAATATTTAATAGGTCAATAAATATGAGAAACATGTGCATATCTAGAAGTCTAGGGTTTTATCTGATAATTTCTATGAGTTTTGGTGATTTATCAATTTCTAGAGATTATTCTAGAAAACCACGGAGGAGGTCCTAATTATCAAGCGTATTAACGAAACCTTGACGCCAACGAAACCTCGCACATTGGACTCCAGAATATTCTAGAAAACACCAGAACGAAGTGGAGCGCAGGTGGCGAAAAGGTGGGGCCGGCCAGCCCCACTGCCCAGGCCGGCCGGCCTCCTCCCCTAGGGTTTCGTGCTCATCTTCTAGAAGCTTCCTCCACCGCCTTTGAGGGTCCATCTCAGCCATCCCTTAAGTCGGTTTGATCCTACGGTCGTCGTGCATCCCACCGGGCTATAAATACAGGGCCAGACCCCCCTCCTTAGGGGCACCACATTATTATGGAGATGTAGAGGCGTCCCTCGAATGGATGACCTCTCACCTCTAGAGAATTAGAGCTAGACTTTCCAATGTAGTAGATTAGTTCTAGTCGGGAGTTAGGGAGAGCGGAGTTATACCCCGGTTCTGGAAGAGTCTTCAGAGTCTTGGTATGTCTTTGTATTTATTCTTTATAAGACTTATACTTTAATATATTTATCTTCTCTATTTACTTTATGCCTTTCATATTATGTTTAGTATAGTTGTTATATCTTGGCATGGGATCTCCGCTTGTATTAAGTGCTCTGGTTATCATATGTGATTAGAGTAGCAAGCTTTAGTGTAGACGTGGTGTCTAGGCTAGGGTTTACCTGAGGTTGCGCTCAATCCCATGGTTAGTTGTGGTAGCCCCAGAGGTGACAGCTCTGTTAGACCTTCGTATTCCACCACGTTCGGGTTGATGTTTCGTAGAGCTTTTGGTAGCCTTCCCCAACTACCTTCTTCCCAGTCTTATTCGAGAGTTGGAAAGGTACTGCTACTCCAAAGTGCTATTGTGTGATTACTATATCTAACATGAATCAGTTATTATAGGACCAAAGTAATAGAGAAGTATTTAGGAACCTTAAACTCTCCCGTTGTTCTCTCACTTTAGCTATCTACTCTTTTATCATAGAATTCTCCTGTGTGTTTGTGTTATTTATGCATAACTCCTATTATTTATCATTTACCCCTTACTTTAGTCTAGCTGGTGTACTAAGTTAGTAGATACATGATGGTGAACTATCAATGTCTTTATCCAATGTTTTTCTGTGGTAAAATATAAATAACGATACCTGGAATACTCCTGGTAAAATACTACAATAATTTTTTGTGCGCTTACGGAATCCTTCATATTTTAATTGTGCATAAGAAATACCAACAAGCATTTTTGGCGCCGTTACCGGGGAAATAATTGGCGTAAAGATTTTGATATTGGTCTTGATGTCTGCTAATTTAGTTTGCCACTAGCTTTAGTAGGATCACCCCTATTTTGTTGAGTTGTGGAATAAGCAGGATATCAACCGTCAACCTTCTGGCAAAATTCCACAAGGACAAGATGATGGAGACGTGATTCCCGATCTTCCGTTAGGTCCTGGATAACTCTTGCTTTGAGTGGAATGCGACACACCGATCCGGCTTCAAATCAAAAGACCCAAACCCTGCAACCTTAGCACCATGAATCCTCAGGTTATCAACCGTGTCCCCAACGGTTGACCTCACCAAGAAGGCTAATCCGTGCCTGCAAAATGAAGAACACAAGCAAGAACTCGAAAGAACGCAGCTCAGAAAGTTGGGACAAACTGCAGATGAATGATTAAGTTCTCAAGTTGGGGTTCTACAAACCGATGATCGGCGACTGTCAATGGACAGAATAATCTTAAGCAAAACCCAAACCCTAACTTGGGTGGCGGCTACTGATTATAAAGAGTCTAAGGTCGTGCAAGACCCCCTGGACGCACCCCTACTGGGTTCCAACATGATACAAGGCCCAAAGACCAAAATACGACGTCGCAGCGTCGGGACAGATTCTGGACGTCAAATTATTCAGACGATTCCTGATGACTCCGGATGAATTTGGGCCTCCAACAAGACTCATTGGAAAAGTCTTCTCGTTATCTTTCTTTAGAGTCTAAGAACGTCCAATTCTGAGTCCGGACGCATCCTAGGCATCCAATTTAGTACAGACTGCTCCTGGACTCCGAGATGGATTCGAAGTCGACTTGATCTGGGCCTCCACCTTGACTTGAGCGCCCTTGCTGGCCCTCCACGCCTCCAAGCCCTCCTCTATGTATCTCCCGGTCCTCTCTATGATTCCTAATCATAATATAATCATTAGATAGTAATCTATTCTCCAAATCATATAAAGAGTTGCTTAAGAACGAGCTCACCTGTAAATTTAATTGTCGCGCGCGAGCTCTTGTGATTGGACCTTGAATATTCAGTGGAGGATCATTGAGTGTATCCGAAGGAGTGATGTCCTCATCACAAGACAAGGGAGATATTAAAGAACTCAGGGTGCCCAAACATTAATGATCCATCAACAATGGAGCCCTGCCATCTCACAGGTATGTATAAATATTTATATATATATTCATCTAACCCATGTGTAGATTGGAGAAGAAAAGTCGTCATCATATGAATACAAAGTTTATCACATGTGACGAATAAAGACGCTGCGCTACTCACAAATACCATTGTGAGACATGGTAAGAATGATAAAAAAGGTGAGAAAGTCTTACTCATGAACTTTAAATTTGATGAGTAGTTATCTCGTTGCATTCCATTGTATGTTTACTTTGAATATATAATCCATGCATCTACCCCATCTAATATCAAAACCACAGCATGCACATATGCATATCACTTTTATCTCTACTTAAAAATGAAAAAAATATATTCTCACCATGCATGATCATGCTTTTATCTCTGTTTGAGTAAACCTCTATAGTGCTTTCATGCTACCTTTGTTTGCTATTGTATGCTTAGGTTTTGAAGTATTTTCATACACCTTTTAAATTGAGCATGGTGCTTGGTTTAAATTCCTTCCTAAATTAGATTAGACATGGTGTCTAGTTTAATTTTTGAATCACAAGGTGTGCTGAGTTTACTTCTAAAAAGCTTTTAAATTAAGCGTGGTGCTTAGGTTAAAATGCTTTCCTAATCAAATTAGACGTGGTGTCTAGGTTGATTATTGAACCGAAAGTATGTTTTAGTAGACACTAGATATTTTGTTGGACTAACCCCTGCAGGAAACTCTTAACTTCAATTCGGGTAAGTCAGAGATGAACTCACATAAGAGATGAATGAAGGCATGTGATGAATTCTAATAACTTTGCACAAAAGGAAGACACAATTCATCCTCCCTGGAAGAACTATAAGTATCAAAGTTTATACACTTAATCCTTTGTTACAAGTTACCATTGCCTTGAACCATATAAAAGTGCAGCTACCAATAAAATTTGTTAAAAGAAATATATGCTAAAGTAATCCTAAAAGCCCATCCTTTTATTAGCATAGAAGAAATCCACATAAAATTATGGACCATAACCCATATTCCAAACTTGTTGCAATCCTTCAGGTATGTGTCCACTAATATTCTTGCATGAAAGAAAAAATAAATATCTGATCATAGTTCGAAATGAAAAGTAAGGAGAAGAAGTGTATAGAAAGAACTAAGATGGAAAGAAATGAATGAAAGAACACTTCAACACCTTCACCCTGCAAGACATAAGGTATGTTTATCCAAACTTCATGCAACTTTAAACTATATTCAATATCTTATACCATGTTGTTAACTATCTTGGTTATCCTTACCTTATGTCATGCTTAATTTGCTAAAACTTAAAAAAATAAAAATACTCTTTTGGTTCACCTACATAATCTTGGTTCTATTTGAATAAATACTTTAGTCTTTTGAACTTTCTTACTCTATTATAAGTATGCTTCAAAATATTACTTAAATATTATAACATCAAAGCATATTTGTATAAGAATTTGGTTGTGTATATAGACTATCCTCTCCTGTATAAAAAAATATTTAAATCATATTAGGAGACTTCATAGAATCAAATCAAGGTTACAGGTATTCATTAAAATAATATCTTTGTCTTAACCTTGTTCAAAAATTTGAAATAATAGAGAATCATTTAAGACATGAACTACGGATTAATCTTTGACTCCTTGGAAAATACTATCCATGCTTTAAATAAATAGTATATTTCTTTGGATATGTGTTGTCTACTAATCCCTTGCAGAGAAAAAAAAAATAATGAGAGAAGTAGAAGTTGGAAGAGTGAGAAAGGAGTACAACATATGACACAAGATGCTAATGAACAACTCAAGATGCAAGGAAGAAACAGACCATTGAAATTTATCTATCCTTTACCATATGGTACTATCATGCTCCAGTAATAAAGGTAACATTTTAAGGGTAAGTGGTCATTATTTCCTCTTGATCTTTAGGAATACATATCATAGCACCATTCTCTTAATCTCAATCTTAACTAAATGAGCTCAAATATGATATATCCTATTTTTAGAAGATGATAGTCATCATGTTAATCTTGATAACTTATAAAATTAAACAATCCTTCCATAGGTTAAGTAACTCCACTCCTTTATCTCATAAACTGAAATGCTATATTTATACTTTTGATCTTCTCACTTATGTTATAAATAACAACATCAGTCTTATTGTGTCTAAGGTTAGAAAATGAATAAATTTCGGGTTCTGCTGGTGTATTCCCACTAGCAGAGCCCATGCACTTGATCTCTACCTTGTCTTTATGAGCAGAACACACTTCAAGCAAAGTGTGGAGAGATTCTCCAAATTCTACAAGTGGAAGTTCTGAACTACTAACAATGATGCACATAAATTGGCTTCGAGATGCTAATAAAAAGAAAAGAAGAAGGTGGCACCACCATTGGAAGTGCCACTAGTGGAAACACCACATTAATCCTCATCCTTAGGTGCAACCCTACTCAATTAATGAACCACTGCAAGGAGGAGTCTAGTTCGAAGGACTCAAAACATCGAACCCTCGCCGGGAGGTAACATCGGTAGTTATCCATATTTACTTTCTTGCATTGCATGATTTATTCTCTTTTTAGCATGTTTACTTTTCTATATTAGTATTTCATAGAAAACAAACAAAAATAAATAGGCATGCATTAGGCTAAATTCATCTTAAAAACATGAAGCCCCATGAGAATCCCTTGCAGTATAAAAGCCTGTAGAAGTTTTCACTGTGGTGGCATAAAAATATTAAAAATATCATGCATACATGTTTTGCTTTTCTGTATATAAAAATAAAAAAAATCTAAAAATACTAGATGAGCATCCTGATGTAACCTTGCCACTTGAAAAATATTTCTAAAGCTCCATAACACCCAATCCTCGAAATGGTTAACCAAAAACTATTTTATCCTAATCCATTCCACAAGTTTTGGTGCTTTACGAGAGCTTTCTGCAGGATGACTTCAAGAGCTAGTTACCTAGGCGCCCTCATCTTCACTCCTCGATGTACACCTTCTCAATATACGGTTACCACTATGTGAAGGAAGTTATTTCTTGAAGAATGAAGATCGAGATGTTCCTGGCAACACTTGCTTTCATAAGCATGAGCTCCTCTGTGAGGACCACTCAGCTTCAAAGCTCAACTACGACAATATCTAGCTTGGGGGAGAGCATCCCCTAGTTATCAGGTAAGTATACCTATGCGATTATCGAGTCTATCTTATAGTCATAAAATACCAAAAATATGTGGGCACATGAAGGTCCACGTCTGTAGAGTCTTTTGTGAGTCCATTAGTTAAAAAGAAATAAAAAGATGAATAATCATTAAAAGCAAATAAAGATACTTTAGTTATTAAAGTGTGATCATAAGGTGTGTTTACAATTCTATCTAGTTTGTTAAGAGTCAAAAAAACTGAAGAACAATAAACCTTTGTCTTGGAGATGATGAATAGTTGCTCTGTCGTAATTCCTTTTAAGTGTCTAGTTTTCAACCTTAAATTCTCCCAAGTTTTGGGTATAACTATTTTGATATAAGAATTTACTCTGAACCTGAAACTTGTGGAGGCATATGCTCAAGCTAAGTCTAGGTGATTGAGGGATATGATATAAAAAAGTCTGAGCTGCTATTTATTTTATTCCTAGCAATACTAAGTTCTGGAGATTTATCTTTTAAAAACTGAAAACCTTACATGATGAGCTCTTGTATGACAAAGTTTAAATTCTTATCAAAGCCATATATGATATATATTTAAAATAGGAAAACCTTTGTTCATTCATGCTGCTTGTATTGCATTGAGTTCAGTCAACCTTTGTGTATACCTTATGAGAGTCTTGTCATGCTTTTAAAATCAAGATCATTTACACACTCCACCTACATATGCATTGCTCCTACCCTAGAAGTAAGCGCAATCATTTTCCACTTTTATCCAGATTCACCTTAAAAATATTTTTTCTCCTACACTGGGAGTAAACACCTAAAAATATACCCTATAGGACAATCCCCAGTTTAATGCTCTAAGTTCTTATTGTTATCTCTCCAATTATTTTGTATCCAAAGGATGCATGTGGCTATGCAAAAGAAAAAGTATTGGAAAAAGAAGAGGGAGTTAAAAAAATGGACAAGTGTTGGCGTTTCTTAGCGCATCACCAAGTTTGGATCCCTAGTGACAACGCCAGAAATGCAGTTGACATTCCTTAACATCATTACTGAGAATAGAGTAAGTCTATCCCCGACAACAAGTAAAAAATACTTGGGGTGGTGTATCTCAATTACCATATCACTAGATCAGCCATGGTACTGAGGTACACCTCACCAGTTATTCTCTCTACTGCTACTAGTGATATACCTCGGATGATAGTTTCAGAATAGCATGGCATGGGCACCGTGGCATACCAAACTATTCTTACCTTTATCAAGAGAGTTATATCCCCAATAACACTAGAACTATAGCCTTAGCTGCTAGTACCTCGGAGATGCTATACGGCGCACTTTCAGCATTCCTTGATACTAGGGCTAAGACTATATTCCTAACTACAGTAAAGAGGTAACGATGATCCGGTAAACCTTTGCGGTTTTGGATGTTACTCCGCAAGCGCACGGAATTACCATTGTAGCATTTCAACTTGGAGAAATCCTAGGTGTCGTATTTATATTTTCCCAAAGGAAGGCTAGTGTAGATTTTAGTATGAAACCATAATCAAGAATATTACACGTTGTATGAAAAGTAGACCAATGTTCATAACAGGGGTAAACAATATGGTTCTCATGATAGTGGACACACACATACGGGTAGACGTCTCTCAAGTGGGGAAGGATGAATGAAGAATAAAGAATAAAAGAATAAAGAATAAAAGAATATCCTATAGGAGCAATGGTCCTAATACAGCTAATGTCTGCCAGCGAGATGGGTGGTAATTTAGACTCCTGCACCATAGCTGAACGTGGGGGATTACGAAGGGACGGACAGAGCTGTCACCACCTGCCACCTACCCCCTCATCCGTGGACTATGAAGTGCAATCACCGGCTAACCACGCTCGCATATAAAATAGCTACCTAAGCCCCCCTGGGTCTCTCACCCTACGGATGAACAAGTAAAGAACTTGGATGTTGTGTGATGAACCACCAACCCGCACACAACTCTATTCTTCATCATCTAAATGTATGAACGACTAAGAACGGAGCTCTATATGCTACGAACATGATATGAGCACTATGAACTAGCAAGCATATCATGAACAAGGCATATGAATTAGAAGTCCTATGTTCTATGATCTAACTACACAAACTAGTACCTAGTTCATCTACACAAACTAGTGCCTAGTTCATCTAATAAGATCATAGTGCTAGAACTATACTCTAATTCTAGAACATTGCTATATTAATAAAAAGAGAAGAAGAGCATAATGGAAAGAATAGTATTCATACCAAAAGTAGCCAAGATGTCTCCTCCCCTTACAAGTTGAGCCTTGCTCCTCTACTACTACTAAAGATAAAGAGAAAAGTGGGGAGATACACTTGAGAGTACAAGTGAGAGGTGTAGTGTGTTGTCTCATAGAGGGAGTGCCCCCTCTCTTATATACTAGTCTAATGATCGGTTCCAGGGACAGGGAAAGTAAATGCCAGGCCAAACCGACCTTAGCACCGCCTCCACGAACCGCCTGCAGAAGATGGGCTGGGCCGGCCTCTCTAGGGGTACACCCGCACCCTGGTGCGGCCGCACCAGGGGTGGGCCCCTTCGGCCCCAACTTCGGCTCTCGGCCCTCTTGATGCTCCTGGACCTCTCTCCCGTGGGTTGTTGGCCCAGTTGATATCTTGGTCTTTGGGGTTTACTTATTTTGTTGAAATATGCCTTGCCAGAAGACGCATTCTTGTGACATTTTCCTTTATTTCTTGTATGTTTCCTGTAAATCAATAATTCTCCAATACAAGTGGAAATAGGTCAATAGTAAAGGTATATCTGAATATATCTATGATAACTCTCCCTTTTTGGATAATAGTTGGCGGTTAAAGTATGTCGGTAATCACCGCCAACAACAGGTGTCCAAGTAATTAAAACAATGGGTACATAGATGCCCGCCTCCCTGTAAAAAGAAAAGAGAGAAAAAAGAAGAAGAATAAAGATAGTCCATGTTTTCCTGTGAAAGTTCTAAGTCCAAGAGAGAATTATTTTCAAAGAGCAAAAGTAGAATTAGGTTTAGCCACTATATACTCACCTATCCACCATATTTCATACACATGCACATCTTGGTTTGATTGTATGACTTTACTCTCTTTGGATCGTTTGACTTTACAATATATGAATTGCAAGTATGTTTACCCTTGTTTTAATGTCACTTCTATAAACTCCACTATAATCCTTAGTTGTAGGAAGGTATGACATCATTAATGTCTCAAGTGAGATCCACAGATACCACATATATAAGAGACTTGAGGGTGTCATACAATCAAGCTCTGAGTTTTATTTTGAAAACTTGCAAAAACTCTAGAATATTGGTTGAGTGAAGAATTGGAGACATAGTGCTTGACTTGATTGTTCTATCTTTCAATTACTCAAGACCCACGCGAAAGTTAAAAACCTCCATAGTTAAAGGTAAAATGGATAAGTTTGAAAGTTAGAGCAGTTTTGTCTAATCTGGAGGAGAATTTCTGTTTGAAGGCATGTGTACTTTTGAGGAGTGAAAGCATTGTAGCAACTCCTGATCCAAGTTTATTAGTTAGGCTTTGCTAAGGGACTAGCAAAGAGTAAGCTTGTGGGAGCTTGTTGACGGTGGATAGCGTCAACATTTAATAGGTCAATAAACATGAGAAACACGTGTATATCTAGAAGTCTAGGGTTTTTATCTGACAATTTTCATGAGTTTTGGTGATTTATCAATTTTCAGGGATTATTCCAGAAAACCACGGAGGAGGTCCTAATTATCAAACGTATTAACGAAACTTGACGCCAACGAAACCCCGCACTTTGGACTCTAGAATATTCTAGAAAACACCAGAACGAAGCGGGCGCGCGGTGGCGGCCAAAAAGGTGGGGCCGGCCGGCCCCATCGCCCAGGCCGGCCTGCCTCCTCTCCTAGGGTTTCGTGCTCATCTTCTGGAAGCTTCCTCCACCGCCTTTGAGGGTCCATCTCAGCCGTCCCTTAAGTCGGTTTGATCCTACGGTCGTCGTGCATCCCACCGGGCTATAAATACAGGGCCAGACCCCCCTCCCTAGGGGCACTACATAATGGATGACCTCTCACCTCTAGAGAATTAGAGCTAGACTTTTCAATGTAGTAGATTAGTTCTAGTCGGGAGTTAGGGAGAGTGGAGTTGCGCCTCGGTTCTGGAAGAGTCTTCAGAGTCTTGGTATGTCTTTGTATTTATTCTTTGTAGGACTTATACTTTAATATATTTATCTTCTCTATTTACTTTATGTCTTTCATATTATGTTTAGTATAGTTGTTATATCTTGGCATGGGATCTCCGCTTGTATTGAGTGCTCTGGTTATCATATGTGATTAGAGTAGTAAGCTTTAGTGTAGACGTGGTGTCTAGGCTAGGGTTTACCTGAGGTTGCGCTCAATCCCACGGTTAGTTGTGGTAGCCCCAGAGGTGACAGCTCTGTTAGACCTTCGTATTCCACCATGTTCGGGTTGATGTTTCGTAGAGCTTTTGGTAGCCTTCCCCAACTACCTTCTTCCCAGTCTTATCGAGAGTTAGAAAGGTACTGCTGCTCCAAAGTGCTATTGTGTGATTGCTATATCTACCATGAATCAGTTATTATAGAACCAAAGTAATAGAGAAGTATTTAGGAACCTTAAACTCTCCCGTTGTCCTCTCACTTTAGCTATCTACTCTTTTATCTTAGAATTCTCCTGTGTGTTTATGTCATTTATGCATAACTCCTATCATTTATCATTTACCCCTTACTCTAGTCTAGTTGATGTACTAAGTTAGTAGATACATGATGATGAACTATCAATGTCTTTATCTAATGTTTTCCTGTGGTAAAATATAAATAACGATACCTGGAATACTCCTGGTAAAATGCTACAATGGTTTTCTGTGCGCTTGTGGAATCCTTCATATTTTAATTGTGCATAAGAAATACCAACATGAGCGATGAGTCTGACAAGAACTGCTTTGCACCGAACGCTCAGACGTTTTACCGTCGGACACTCCGATTCACATTTTAGACGTGCGCCAAATCACCCAATAGCAGTGAACGCTCCGATGCTTACCATCGGACACATTGTCCAGTGTCCTATGCTTCTGTGTAGTCTCCCTGCGGAGCCGCGGATGCTCCAATGCCCTATAGAGGGCATGGCCTCGGCCATATCACTATCCCCTTACTTCTGTTTTGCTAACCACTCAGCGTCTATCACTTGTGCACGTATGTTAGCATTTTTCAAAACATTTTGCAAGGGTTAGAGGTTAGCACACTAGGTTCTAATGCAATGCATGAATTCAAAGACCTAGTGGCACTTGGATAACCGTTTTCGACACACAATCACTCCTTTTAATAGTATGGCTATCAATTCTAAATGTACTCACACCCTCTATGATGTCTTGAGTACCAAAAACAGATGGCCCTATAGGTTATACCTTTGCCTTGAGCCCATTTGCTCTATTTTTTCTCCTCTATCTCACTTGGAGCACTTATGGTCATCTCCATCCATCACCTTGCTCCATCTAGAGTGGACCATCCATACTAAATCTACACATATGCTTACCAAATGAATTATCAATTAGCCAAAGCCAAAGTAGGTCTTTTAGTTGAGTCCTTAGGGCGGGCTGTGGGCCCCTTTGGAGGCTGCACCCGTGTAACAATGTCCCTCGTGCTTACCTTGGATGAGGACACCATTAGACAAATCCGTGTCCTCCAACCTTTGCTTGCAACCAACTAGCCGTGGGAGAGCCAGCACTTATATGCCCTTCTCTCTGGTGCATCTATCTCCAGCGAAAATCACCGAATTAATTTTGTTGTGTCAGAACCTGTCAGGTGAGGCACCCAAGAGCTCCAGAGTCACTGCAAAAGTCCGATATCCCCACCACGGTTTTCGGTGCCCATGTTTCGAACTTTACTACATGCACAGAACTTCACCGCGTGTTCTTTAGTTGTAGCGCCTTCTCCAGTGGAAGTTAGACGAGACCCTTAGAGAAATTCAGTACAAAACCCTAGCTCCTGCAGGGGCACTGGAGAAATCTGGTGGCTACAAAAACCATGTACCAAGCCATTCTCTCAAATGCTTTTCAAATATAATAACTAATGCAATTATGGATTATTTTGTTCTTTTACAAAGACAGAGGTGGATAATTTATAGAAATTATTAGGTGGCTACTTTAAATTTTCATTCATAATGGTTGTGGGGTAAGTTATAAATTTAGGGAGTTATTAGAAATTATATTAATGTCAGATATAGGTAATTAAGATGCAAATTTAGAGGGTAAGTTATAGTTATCCTTTATAACAACAATTGGTTCAGACGGGCTTTTAATCAAATAAGTTTCTGATGGCACAATTGGATAATTTAGATGCAAGATTCATTATTACTTTACATACTTTCCATAATGCCAGATCTTGGTTAAAACAAAATAGATCCAACGCCTATTATCAGCAAGGATGATTAGATAGAGTCTATCAAATTGAAGGATAGATGCCCTAGATTATTATCAAAATTTCTAAAATTTATGTTTTTTCTGGAGTGTCTAGTGAGAATTAATGTGAAGACTCTATAAGATTCTCTAATTAGTAATTTTAAGATTTTTCTATAGAAGTAGATCCAATGGCTATTATTAGCGATGATAATTATTAGAGTCTATGTAATTAAAGGGTAGATGTTTCTATAATTGTGAGAACAGTATCCGGTGAGAACTAACAAAGAAGCTGTGAGCATCTCCAACAACTCCTTAAATCAAGTTGCTATCCTTATAAATTTGACAAAAGCATAAAAATTCCTCTCCAACAATTCCTCAAATCAACTTGCTATTTACCAAACTTGGTATCCAGGGGTGCCGCACGCGCAAATATACGCGCGCGCGTCTGACTTGCTATCGCGAAATCTTCCGTCGCCGGCTCCTATCCCGCGGTATATTTCTCCCGTCGCGGCACCCCCCCTGATATCGCTTCTTCTTCTGTCCTCCTAAAGCCTGACGGTGCAACCTGATTGGAGCACTAGACTAGTACTTGCTGCTGTTATCCTGAAGCCTGTCGTCCTGCTGCTAATAAGACAAGTACTACTCGCCAACATGATTGGAGCACTAGACCAGTACTCGCCAAAATGATTGATGGCCAAAAAAATATACTTGCAAGAGCACTAGACCTCTGACATACTACGGCGGAGCAGCATCGAGGATAGGTCGCGGCGGCGCGGCATCCTTCACGCACGCGACCAGGAGGATCGTCGCGGCGCGGCGTCTGGAGGTAGCACGGCGCAAGGAGGCAAGAAGTCAGTACTAGGTGGGCCGATTTTTTATTTTTACAAGTTGGAATAGCAAACTATTGGAGAGAGGTCTTTTTTTCACTTGCTAAATAAATTAGTAACTTGCCAAAACTCAAGATTTGGCAAGTGATTTTTACCAAACTCTTGGAGATGCTCTGAGCTTATAAATAGTAACAGTAAGATAAAAAAAAAGATAATTGTTATTGATTTCTGCGCTATTTACTCAACATTCTGTGCATGCTTAGACATTCATCGCAGCTAGGCACATTATTCTTCCTTAGCTGCTTCGTACAATAAATAATACTCTCTACGTTCAAAATTATAAGTCATTCCGATATTCTTAGAGAGTCAAAACATTTGAAGTTTAACTAAAACTATAGAAAAAATTAAAAAGATTTATGACATAAAATAGATAAACTATAAAAAATATAATTAATAAAGAATCCAATGATACTTATTTGGTATTATGCATAAATGTTATGTTTTCTACTTATATGAATTTGGTTCTACTAAAGATGTTTTATCTTTCCAAGAAAGATGAAATAGTGTTTTATAATTTGAAATGGATGGAGTACTATTTATTAGTATTTTGTCCGTATAGCTTCCACGGTCTGCTTTGTTCATATTTTCCTGAAATTATGATAAACCAAGGCCTTACTTATGTTGCCTTGCCTGTGATCTATGCCTCAATGAGTAACGCACAAAGAGAGCTAAGTTGAGCAAGCTAAGAGCGGCCATCATCCAGAAAAAATAGTCGAGATGGCCTTCGTTGAGGTTGTCCGGAATCCACCCGGTTTGGCCGCCGCGCGTCGTGGCAAATGCAACGACGCTGAGCACGGCTGAGTTGAAGTAAGACCCGGAAGCCACCGCGAGCTGCCCGAACGCTGCGCACAGGCTCTTCATGGTCACCGGAGCTTGGTCATAGAAGAACTCGGTCATGCCAATGGCACCAAACACCTCGGCTGCGCCATGCACAAAGAAAACTGGGGCCTGCCACAGGATGCTCATCGGCACCGGCACCTCCTGGTGTCTCAGGCCGTTGGCTTCCGCGATCGCCAGCCTCCTCGTCTCCAGCAACGCGGCAAGCGCCATCGTCACAATGGACAGAGCTTGGCCGATCCCGAGGCGCTGCCACTGGGAGAAGCCTTTCTCGTTTCCGGTGAAGCGCCGCGCCGATGGCACTAGGATGGTCTCGTAGACGGCGACCCAGAGGAGGAAGCTGAGCACGCCGATGATGGGCATGGATGCCGATGGGATGGCAAACGAGCCAACGTGGTTGTCCATGAGCATGCCTTGCTCGATCATCGTCGACTGCATCTGGGATGTGACAGCGTAGAAAATCACAAACGAAGCCCAGGTTGGGAGCGTCGACAGCAGCATCTTTAGCTCCTCGACTTGTGTCACTGTGCACAGCCTCACATGGACTCGTCTCCGCCGCCGTGGATTCGTTGCCTGGTGGGACAATGGCAGCCTTGTCAAAGAACCTGAAGAACAAACAACATAGTTTACAAGATTTATATTAGTTTATTTACTGGATGAAACAGTTTTTCTAGGTGGCGATATGTCTATACATTATTATTGACTCGCACTTTGTATGTAATAAAAGTAGAAACTGAATCACTACGTACTGATATGTATGCTTGTTCTTATAACTTGCTTCAGTTGTACAAGTTGAACAACTGGCCTGTTCATATAGAAGCGAGCTATCATCGGGGAGTTTCATATGCCACTTCCTGACAGCTGCAACAACAACTTGAAGTATGCTGGTAAGGGGGCTTACTCCCATTTCCCTAAACCTGTATACCCTCGAGCCAGCTAAAAATGCAGGGTAACAGATGAGCATGAGCACTGTCGGGATCACGTAACTCACTGCCCACCCAACATTGTCCTGCAGCCAAACAATGACGGTACCAGACAGCAGGGAGCTGGTGGTGGTCAGGAAGAAGTACCAGTTGAAGAAGGATCCCTTCTTCACTAGCTCCACCGGGTCATTGACGTCAAACTGGTCAGCCCCGAAGGCAGAGATGCAGGGCTTCATACCACCGCTGGCAATGGAGGCAAGGTAGAGACCAAGATAGACCAGTGCAGGGTGGACATCGCTCTGGAACAGCACTGGGAGTGATGCTGAAGCTATCAGGACGAGCATTGCCTGACAAAGATCGAACAACATATATATATTCAGAGTTAAGTTAGCAACTGGTTATACATTCATATTCATCGTCGCAGATCGATTGGATTCCATCAATTTCCTCTGATCTTACCACGATGTAAACTGGGAGGAACACGACCATGGTCCAGTATCTTCCCAAGTAAATGTCCGCAACGGAAGCCCCAAGAAGTGGTGCCAGAAAGCACACTCCGGACCAGGAGGAGATATTTCTCGCTGCATCCACCTTGCTCTCGTGGAGCACTGTGGTGAGATAGGTCACTAAATTCGTCGCGATTGCAGAGAATACCATGCCCTCACTGAATCCAATACCTAGCGTGCGTTGAACAAGTGAACTGGTTATTATACTACTAGAGAACAGAAAAAACAACTGGAGGAACTTTTTGGTTGCATGAGTTTCTGCTCTCTGGTATAGTGTTATTTACCAAAGATGGGGTAGCATGCCCTCCAGTTCCCTGTACTGTGCTTGAGAGCAGGCTGTTTATTGATATCAACTGATCCATCACTTGTGTACTCTGAAGCTTCAACCTGCATCACCATAGCACATCAGATTTTTGTTTTGGATGTAGGAGGGAGGCCCCTACCTACTTTTTATGTTATACATAGCAAACTATAGGTTTAATAATCTTATGGTTGATGCTCACTAGATTGTATGGAATCCAAACCACATGGGTGGAGGTCTAGTCTTAAGATTAATAATCACTATGATATTTGTTATCTTTATTACTATCTTGTCTCTGTTCCCTTGTTTGAGTAGAGGTTAGAGGCTTGTTCCAAGAATTTGTATCACCTCGATGTACTTTTCTTGAAAACTTTTATACAATATTCTATTATCGAAGAAAATATAAATAGCAAACAAGAGGGTACGGCTGAACAAGAAGACTGAAAGGGCACAAAGCACCAAAACAAAAACCACTGACCAAGCCTCACAAAGCACAACAGCTGGGTAAGAAAACGCAGAGAGTACCTGGGGAATAAGATGGAGACGAAGAAGCAGAGCGTTCTCCTCGTCGGTTGCTTCCATTTCCATAGAGCAAACCTCCTGGCTCCGGTGGAGCTGCTCTATCAGTTACTCAGTCAGCTGCAGGGGAAAGCAAGCTCTAGCAAAATTTCCCAGCAGACTACTTTGCGTGCAAGCAGAAGAAACTAATAACACATGTCCACTAATGACAATGCAAAAAAAAGAAGAAGTTATTTTTCAGATAAAAAAGAAAGAAATTATTTGAGGAGAATATAGGAAGAGGAAGAAGCCGTGGAATCTGACGAGGAGCTTACTGTTCTCTTTCCGAAGACGTACGGTGTTCAGAAATCAGAACAGGATGACCTACAGGATATTCCTGCGGTTTTTAATAATAAATCTGAAAACAAAGTTGAAGGAGATTATTCACATCCATCATCGTCACGACAGATGGATGTTGTTGAGCAAAGTACTACTACCAATTGCAAGGATGGAAGTACTACTACCAATTGCAAGGATGGAATGGTCGACACTTGGCAGTGGCCATCTCGTTATCTTCAGCACTTCCGGCCAACAAAGCCCTGGGCCAGACAAGACACAGCATCCGAAGTTCTGACGCAGATATCTCGACCGTACTTGCGCCTAGCTCATATTCATCCTATTGCATGCATGCATATGGTAGCCAATAAATGGGCCGGTGTCCATGAGTGCATATCACGGTCATTGAGGGAGAACGATCGATCAAATATTGCGATTTCCTTCAATCCACGCTACAGTAGTCTAGAGAGGTATTTCTTGCTGAGGATTTGTTTTTAGAAAAGAAAATATATTAATATCTTAGTTTTTTTATCAACTAATGCATATGGTTGTTTACTATTACAAATGAGTGAGCAAAACAATTCTAAGGAATCTCAACAATGAAGTTTTGAGCCATCGAGACGAGCGTTTTCGAATCGAAGAAAAAAGTTAAAGAGCAATTTTGCTGCTAAAACTCTAGCCATGCTTTGCAAACACCTAGCTTCTGTGTCGACTAATGCATATAGTTGTTTATTATTACGAACGAGTGAGTAAAACAATTCTAAGGAATCTCAACAACGAAGTTTTGAGCCATCAAGACGAGCATTTTTGAACCGAAAAAGAAACTAAAGAGCAATTTTGTTGCTAAAACGCTAACCATGCTTTGCAAACATCTCCATCGCGACAATCTAATGAACCGACGATCCTCCTTCTAAAATAAAGTTCAAAACCTAGTCAAACACATTCCCTTGAAGATAGAACCTAGTCAAACATGTCCCCTTGAAGATAACTGTAACATCCTGCCTCCTCAAAACTAGGCCCGCTTATATCTAGCAGCTTTTCTAGAATATAGACTACCCTCACAGACTAACACCTGTCTTTACTGTGC
Organism: Chrysopogon serrulatus; assembly: GCA_015844335.1. Taxonomy (NCBI): domain Eukaryota; kingdom Viridiplantae; phylum Streptophyta; class Magnoliopsida; order Poales; family Poaceae; genus Chrysopogon; species Chrysopogon serrulatus. Next base: position 43,823 of record JADLZL010000212.1, on the reverse strand, counting down.
ACTTTGTCCTCACTCGTGCACACTCAGAAATAACTTTCCAGTCGGTCACCCATGTCCCCAGGTCAACCACGCTTAACCTCAGAGTTCTTTGGAGATGAGTTTCCAGAAAAGAAGTTGCAACTTATTGGTGTGAGTATCCTATCAATCCTAGTAAGCCCTAGGCCGGATGTTACACCCTCACCCTCTTAAGAGACCGACGTCCTCATCAGTAAACCCCATGCTATGAATGATATCTCTTGGCCACATCTACGTGTCCAATGCCAGCGCATGTGCCATACTGTGTGACCACTTTGGATCCACACTAGCCATGCGCACCATGCCTATACAACTATGACACACTCGTCCATGAAACCATGAGAGTTGGTTTTGATACCATTCTGTAATGTCCCGTCTCCTTGAGGCCAGATCCGCTTACATCTAGCAGCTTTCCTAGGATATAGACTGCCTTCACAGACCAATACCAGTCTTTTCTGCGCACTTTATCCTCACTCGTGCGCACCCAGAAATAACTTCCCAGTCAATCACCCATTGCTCCAGACCAAGCATGCTTAACCTCTGAGTTCTTTAGAGATGGGTGTTGACAGTCAATAAGTACCAAATATAACCGTCAACTTTTGCATAAATTGATATAAAATGAATTGCAAAGCATAGTTGTAGGTTTTGATTCTAACGATTTCCACGAGGTTTGGTGTTCTCACTTGTTTTAGCAGGTGTTTGCAGTTTTTCATCAAATAAATGTATCTCATCTAAAAAATTATACTACACCATTATGACGGCTCATCGAGACAATCAAAACGGATATATCATTTGCTATATTTGAAGTCCAGAATCAAAAGATATCAATTCCAAAAGGAGCAAGAAAACACACATTCGAAGATGGGCCCAATTGGATTTTGGCCCAGGCCGGCCGGCATGGGCCAAATGGCCACCCGGCCTTCCCCGGAGCCCGCTCACGTCCATCTTCTGGAAGCTTCTTCCACCGCCTCTTAGGATGCATCTCCACCGTACCTTAAGTCGGTTTGATCCAACGACCGTCGTTTCTCCCACCGGGTTATAAATACAGGGCCGACCCCCCTCCTGAAACCCTAATTCATTTGTAATCTCTGAGAGGGGTCCCTCGAATGGATCAACCTCTCTAGGATCTAGACTTGTAGATAATAGTGAGATGGAGAGTGGGGGAAGAGTTCGGAGGAGATGCCGGCCTGTCGGTGCTCCCTCTACGGCTTGTACTTCAGCGAATTCAAGTTCTTCATGAGTTTATCTTCGAGATTTCTCTGGTAATCATCTTCTGATCTAAGTTTACTTTGTTTATATTGTTTATCTGGCTTGTGACTCTTTTGAGTACTTTATTCCTATCCTAGGTGGAGTAGAGTACTAATCATAGTGTAGGCATGGTGCTTAGGCTAGGGTTAATCATGAATGCCCCTAATCTTCCGGATAGTGGTAGATCGTAGGTGTGACAGACCTATTGAGTCCTCTATAGTCCACCTCCCATTGGTAGGTTTGGTAGGACGCGGTTATCAGAGTAGGGCGAGGTTTCTGTACTCAATCTGCTCTAAATAATGTCCCAAAGTTGAATAGTAGAAGACATAGTTTACCTAAAGTTAGAAGAAGAGAACCACAGTTATCCTCTCTATACTCCTATTATGATCAACATAGATTGTTATTATTATCAACATAGATTGCTATTATCATCTACATAGATCGCTATTATCAACCACATTAATCCTTAGCTTAGTGTCTACCTTAGTATAGTCTTTATCTTTCTACTTTCATCTTTAGCCACCTTTAGTTGAGTTAGACCGTAGTTAATCACACACGTTTCCTTGTGGATATGATATTTAAAACCTCCGGGTGAAGTGCTACAACGGTATTATATCTGTGCGCTTGCAGATAGTTATATTTTCTTGTGTGCATTTAATTAATACCAGCAAGCATTTTTGGCGCCGTTGCCGGGGAAACGGTTGCTGATTTAACTACGAACCTAGCTTTTGTTTTTATCTTTCTTTTTTCCTTTATCCTTTACCCTTTTACCTTTTATCTTTCTTTCTTTCACGTTTCATCTTTTCTTTCCTTTTGTTTTACCTTTTGGTTTAGCATGGGTGACATTCCTATCAATCAATATGCTAAACTCACGAGCGCAAGCCTTAGACCACCTGAATCTTCAAAGCCTATCTTAGCATCTAGTTATGAGCTGCGCCCGTCTTGGATAGATTTGATTCAAAAACAATCTTTCTTAGAAGAAGGTGATGAAAACCACTACTCACACCTACAAGAGTTTTTACTGGCATGTGCTTGTTTTTGTATTGAAGGCATGTCTGATAAGACTTTACAGTGGAAGCTTTTTCCGTTCTCTTTGACTGGAAAAGCTAAGCATTGGTACAACCAAACCGTAGGAAGAGTGCAAGGAGATTGGAAAGTGCTATGCTTTAATTTTCTCTCTAAATTCTTTCCCATCTCTAGAAAAGCTAGCCTTCGAGGAGAGGTTCTGACTTTTAGGCAACTAGAAGGAGAATCTCTTGAAACATCATGGAAACGCATTAATGATCTCCTTACTATTGGGCCAGACCTTTCCATTCTAGACTTAGTGCTTATTCAATAATTTTACTTAGGTCTTAGTAAGGATAGTAAGAAATCCCTTGATATATGTTCTAGAGGAGCTTTCCTTAATTTGTCTGCTAGTGAAGCAAGGTCTATACTTGATAAAATTAGTAGGACTCCCTGCCCTAGCATTCATAATGAACTCTCTGAGAAAGAGAAGGAATCATCTTCTAACCAAAAAGAGGAAGTTTTGATAGCTAACTCACATATTGTTCAATCCCAAAATGTAGCTATCAGTCCCAAGCCATCCATACTTCAAAATCCTACAAGAGAAGAAGAAATTCAACCCTTGGAAATTTCTTTTATTAAGGATGATCTTTACGATATTGGGAAAAGTTTGGACTTTCAATCCCATAAAAGACCTTCTAGTGAATATAATTCAAATTCTTTTCAAAAGAAACCTCTTAGGAAGCGTCCTTATTGGAAAACATCCAAGGAAGGTATGACTAGTGATGCCATGGAAGGAGAGCCAAACCATTTTGAAGACAATCTTATCTTCTCCTCTTCTATGCCTACGTTAGATACTTCATTCATCTTTGACCTCGAAGAGTCCTCTGACACTCGAGATCCACTAAGACACCTAGAGAATATAAATCATGAAGGACTCGAGAATTACCAAGAAGTGCCACTAAAAAGGCACAAGTGTATAGAATGGGTGGACATGGAAGAAACCTCAATAATAGAGGAGACCTTTGACGAAACTGACCTTAGAGATACCAATCCATGGGAGTCTTAGACAATAAAGTGTCAAATAAATGTCATAGGCATGAAATAAAGGAAAAAATATCTTCGTCTATAGACACTCATAAAGAAACATCCTTGGAGCTTAAAGAGGGAGATAACATTAATGAGCATAGAAGCTACTTCATAGATATCTCCTCGAATCCATGCTCATATGAGAAATCTCTAGAATTACTTGGTCTCTCTAATATTGCCACACATGAGATTTTCAACCCCCTCATTCTACCTATTTATAAAATCATTAAAAGGGTGGTTGTAGACATATATATTTATTATAAATATTGTAGATCTCGTTATAATCTTGATATAGGTCACAAAGGCAGGTGTTTTAGAGGAAACAATTTTATAACCCAAAGTATAATAATTAGAAGGTTTCTCAAGGATGAATTTATAACCACTCTTGAAAGATAATATGAGTTTGCACCTTTTGCTGTAATACCCTTGTGAATTGAGCATAGAGTTATAATTATCAAAATATTTCTTTAGGTATTTTTGTCACTAACTATTTCAGGTTTAAAGTAAGAAAATGAATAATGGTAACACCAGGAATGTCCAACCAATCATCAGGCAACATTGAAGTATATCCATCCAACCTTAACTTTGCTTACAAAATTTAAGCTTGGGGAAATGGGTTTATTTGAAAAATCTTAAATCATGTTGCTAATATTGGTTGTCTCTACCTTTTTAATTAATGCTGAAAATATTGCATAATAATCATACTTTCTCATCTCTATTTGAATAACACTCTATAATGCTTTCATGCCACCTACATTTGTTATAGTATATGTTTAGGCTTTGAAGTAGGTTCATACATCTCTTGAATGAAGCATGGTGCTTAGTTTAGGAGTGGTGATCTTATTTTCAAAGGGCTTTTAAACTAGGTACCTGGATTAAAATATCTTTCTAAAAGTCAAATTAGACATGGTGTCTAGGTTGATTTTTGAGCCCATAGTATGCCGTAGCAGATATGGATATTTTGTTGGACTAACCCCTGCAGGAATCTTTTAATTCAATTTGGGTAAGTCATGAGATGAATTCGAACCAGAAATGAAGTAAGGCACATGACAAACTTCAATAACTTTATAGAAGAAGATACAGCTCATTCATCATAGATGAAAGAACTATAAGTATCAATGATTCATTTATTTTATCTTCTACTGCAAGTTACTTTTTGCCTTGAGCCATGCCTGTGTAGAACATGGTCTATGCTAAAATAATCTCAAAACTATATTTTCATTAGCATAGACAAAACACAATAAAATCTTAGACAAACAACCTATCTTTCAAAACTCTATACTCCTTTGGGTATGTGTTGTCCACTAATATGTTGCAGGCATAAGAATGAATGATCAAGGAAGCAAAAAGATTGCAAGAGGATAAGAAAGAAGAAGTGCAACAGAGAAGACAAGTTGCTCAAGAACAACTCAAGATTTGAGAAAGGAAAGGACCACTGAAAGACATCTATCTTTCGTCACTTAGAGTCATGCTCCAAGAATGAAGGTAAAACCCTAAGGTATTGGCCAATATTTTTCTCTTGATCTTGATATGCATACAAATAAAGATACAAACATATTTGAATTATAATTTTTGCTTCATTGACTCAACATGTTTAAGATGTTTAAACTTGTTCCTAGCATCGACTTTCTTGATCCTATGGTTGTAGCCAATCAAAACTAAAAAGTGTATATTCTATGTTTGGAAGATGATAGTCGTACTCATATTAAAATTTAAACATTACGTAGAGATAGACAATCCTTCCATTGGTTGAGCAATTTAAACCTTTACTGCCACGTGAACTTAAATACAGTATTTATACTCAATCTTCTGATCTTATAACTTATGTTATAAGTAAACAAATATGCAACACCAACTTTGTCTTATTGAATGTGCCTAAGGCTAGAGAAGAATAAATAAAAAGATAGATTTGGTTTTGTTGTTGTTTCTCCACCAACAGAGCCCATGCACTTGATCTCTACCTTGGTTTGCAAGCAGAATACACTTCAAAGTGTGAAAGAAATATTTTCTAACACTCTACAAGTGAAAGTTCTGAACCCGCGAACAGCACACTGAGCAAGATGCTGCTAGATCCGACCATTAATGCTCTACTTCAATCTATTGGCCAAGCAAACAACAGAAGTGGCACCACCATTAGAATTACCAACATAAGAGGTGTAACCATCATTATCTCCATCTTCAAGACCGATGGATACACTCGATGGAAGAACAAGAGTGGAGAAGAATAAGTCTCATTCAGAGGACTTAAAAATCCAAACCTTCGTCGAAAGGTAACATCGGTAGTTTTCCATATTTACTTTCTTGTATTGCATATTTCTCTTTAGTATATTTACTTTTCTATATTAGCATTGCATAGATAATAACAAAAATAATTAGTTATTCATTAGGTTGCATTTATGCATCTTAAAAAATTAAAGCCCCATATGAAACCCTTGCAGTGTAAAAGCTGTAGGAGTGCTTACCGTGGTAGCCTAAAAATAAAAATAAAAATAGCATTTAAAATTATCTCTTTGCATTATAAAATAGAAAATCCTAAAAAAAGTGAAATAAGAATCCTGCTAAAATTTTAAAAATCTATACTAGCTCATAAGAATAATCATTTACTCATTTGGCTGACCACTAACCCCTTGTCATAATTCGAGTCTCGAGTTTTGATTTTTTGTCGGAGTACATATTTTGCAGGATAATATGACTATAGAGCGAGCCCAATCAGTGGACTTCTACTGGTAAGCTTACTCTAAAGATCATTCAATAATCACCTCAGCAAACATCTAGCTTGGGGGAGGGCATCCCCTAGTTATCAGGTAATTATACCTAAGCGATTATTGAGTCTATCTTATAGTCATAAACTGCCAAAAATATATGGGCACATGAAGGTCTATATCAGTAGAGTCTTTTGTGAGTCTAATAGTTAAAATAAAAAGATGAATAACAATTAAAACTAAATAAAGATATTTTATTAAGGTGTGATCATAGAGTATGCTTAATAAGTTTTATCTAGGTTGTTTGGAGTCAAATAAGAACTGGAGAATAATATAATTTTGAATTGGAGATGATTAATAGTTGCCCTACCGTAATTCCTTTCAAGTGCCTAGTTTTCAGCCTTAAATTCTCCCGAGTTTTGGATATGACTGCTTTGATATAAGAATTTACTCTGAACCTAAAACTTGTGGAGGCATATACTTGAGCTGAGTCAAGATGATTGAGGGATATGATATAAGGAAGTTGAGCTGCTATTTATCTTATTCCTAGCAATACTAAGTTCTAGAGATTTATTTTTTTAAAAAAAATTCAAAACCTTACATGATGGGCTCTTGTATGACAAAGTTTGAATTCCTACTAAAGCCATATATGACATATATTTAGAATAGGAAGCCTTTTACTCATTTATGCTACTTGTTTTGCATTGAGTTTAGTCAACCTTTGTTGTATACCTTAGAGAGCCTTGTCATGCTTTTAAAATCAAGATACACACACACTCCACGTATGCATTATTCCTACACTGGGAGTAAGCGCAATCCTATTTCATTTTCATCTAGATCCATCTTAAAAATATTTTTTTCCTACACTAGGAGTGAACACCCAAAAATAAACCCCATAGGACAAACCCCTGTTTAAATGCTCAAAGTTTTTCAATGTTATCTCTCCAAATTATTATTCAAAGGATGCATGTGGCTATGCAAAAGCAAGAGTTTTAAAAAAAGTGAGAAAGGAGTAAAAGAAAAGGACAAGTGTGCAAGAAATTAAAATAATGGGTACTTAAATGCCCTCCCTGAAAAAAAGAAGAAGAAAAATAAGAAAAAAAGAATAAAGATAGCCCATGTTTTCCTATGAATGTTTTAAAGTTCCTGGAAGAGAGATTTATTTTCCAAGAGCAAATGTAGAAATAGGATTAGCCACCATATATACACCTATCCACCATATTCTATACACATGCATATCTTGGTTTGATTGTATGACTTGACTCTCTTTGGATCTATTGTTTGACTTTACAAAATATGCATTGCAAGTAGGCTCATCCTTGTTTGTGCCACTCCTATGAGCTCCACTATAATCCTTAGTTGTAGGAGGGCATAACATTATAATGCCTCAGTGAGATCCACAAATACCACATATATAAGAGACTTGAGGGTGTCATGCAATTAAGCTCTGAGTTTTATTTTAAAAACTTGCAAAAAAAACTCCGGAATATTGGTTGAGTGAAGAATTTGAGACATAGTGCTTGACTTGATTATTCTATCTTTCAATTGCCCAAGACCTATGTGAAAGTTAAAAAGCCCTATGGTCACAGGTAATATGGGTAAGCTTAAAAGTTAGAGCAGTTTTGTCTAATCCAAAGGAGAATTTCTGTTCAATAGCATGTGTACCTTTAAGGAATGAAAGCATTGTAGCAACTCCTGATCCAAATTTATTAGTAATTAGGCTTTGCTCAGGGACTGGCAAAGGGTAAGCTTTGGATTGTTGTTGACGTCATTAAGTACCAAACATAACCGTTAACTTTTAGCATAAATTGATATAAAATGAATTGCAAAGCATAGTTGTAGGTTTTGATTCTAACGAGTTCCACGTGAGTTTTGGTGTTCTCACTTGTTTTGCAGGTGTTTGCAGTTTTTCATCAAATAAAAGTATCTCATCTAAGGAATTACTACACCACCATTACGACGGGCTCATCGAGACGATCAAAACGGACATATCATTTGCTATATTTGAAGCCTAGAATCAAAAGATATCAATTTCAGATCGAAACATGCGCCATTGGGTATTAAAAGGAGCAAGAAAACACACATTCGAAGATGGACCCAATTGGATTTTGGCCCAGGCCGGCCGGCATGAGCCAAAGGGCCGCCCGGCCTCCCCCAGAGCCCGCTCACGTCCATCTTCTGGAAGCTTCTTCCACCACCTCTTAGGATGCATCTCCACCGTACCTTAAGTCGGTTTGATCCAACGACCGTCGTTTCTTCCACCGGGCTATAAATACAGGGCCAGACCCCCTCCTGAAACTTTAATTCATTTGTAATCTTTGAGAGGAGTCCCTCGAATGGATCAACCTCTCTAGGATCTAGACTTGTAGATAATAGTGAGATGGAGAGTGGGGGAAGAGTTCGGAGGAGGTGTCGTCCTGTCGGTGATCCCTCTACGGCTTGTACTTCAGTGAATTCAAGTTCTTTATGAGTTTGTCTTCGAGATTTCTCTGGTAATCATCTTCTAATCTAAGTTTACTTTGTTTATATTGTTCATCTAGTTTGAGACTCTTTTGAGTACTTTATTCCTATTCTAGGTGGAGTAGAGTATTGATCATAGTGTAGGCATGGTGCTTAGGCTAGGGTTAATCATGAATGCCCCCTAATCTTCCGGATGTTGGTAGATCGTAGGTGTGATTGACCTATTGGGTCCTCTGTAGTCCACCTCCCGTTGGTAGGTTTGGTAGGACGCGGTTATCAGAGTAGGGCGAGGTTTCTGTACTCAATCTGCTCTGAATAATGTCCTGAAGTTGAATAGTAGAAGACATAGTTTACCCAAAGTTAGAAGAAGAGAACCATAGTTATCCTCTCTATACTCCTATTATCATCAACATAGATTGCTATTACCATCAACATAGATTGCTATTATCATCTACATAGATCGCTATTATCAACCATATTAAACCTTAGCTTAGTGTCTACCTTAGTATGGTTTTTATCTTTCTACTTTCATCTTTAGCCACCTTTAGTTGAGTTAGACCGTAGTTAATCACACACGTTTCCTTATGGATACGATATTTAAAACATCCGGGTGAAGTGCTACAACGGTATTATATCTGTGCGCTTGCAGATAGTTATATTTTCTTGTGTGCATTTAATTAATACCAACAATGGGCTTACGGAAAAAAGTTGCAACTTGTTGGTGTAAGTATCCTATGTGTTATAATAACCTACAAATAAGACGGTGTTGTGATCTTGTCAAACACAACCTCATTCCTTATTAACCAAAGTGGCTAACAAATAGCACTTGCACCCATAAGGATTTGAGATCTTCTTTTCTATTTTGCCCTTCCAGCCAACCTGCATATATATTATATACACTAGTTAGAGATCTTAGATTAAATGAAATATGAATGATTCTCCAAATAAATTTAGCATAATGACAGTCAAAGAGTAAATGTTGTATGATCTCGTTGGAAGAACACAAACAACACTTCTGATCTCCTTGCCACTATCGCTTAGCTAAATCCTCCTTAGTTAAGATCACTCCCTTCTATAAGTACCATATAAAGACTTTCAACTTGAGGGGTAGTTTAAGTTTCCAAATTAGAGTATTGTACGGTATTGCCTAAATGCTCAATAGTGCTATGTACATAGATTAACTAAAATCAATCGATTTTGATATGGCCCCCACACAAAGTGACCCCTTTGGTTGTTTAAATATGCATCTGCAATCATGGCCACAAAATTATGTCATGCCTACAAACTAAGTTCCACCAGAGATCTACTAAAAGCTAAATTTAACGAACTTGTAGGCAGACCTAACAGAGGTACTTTTCTTTCTCACAATGTTATAGTGTTAGAAAGATTGTTTTGAGAGAACATGGTGTTATCCACAAATCCTCCCAAAAGCGCACCTGGGATCCGTTACCTAGATCCTTTACCTAGATCAAACCTACCTATAGATAAGAACTCATCCTTAACCTTCATGAGGATAGCCAAAATTGAGAGTCCCTAAGCATGTGTTAAACCTAAGTCATAGTTTTATCTCTTAAATATTTATTTTTAGCATCTGCTACCATACCCCATCCTCATTTATCAGTTTGAAAAGCCACATGCTTAGAAGGCACCTGTTATGCACACCTAAATTTAGGACTCCTAATCTACCCTAGTCTTTTGGACTACATACTACCATCTTCTAATGTTCGTCACTTTGCCAAAAAATTAAGATCTAAAATAATCTAGTTTTTGTAATACTCCTCTAGGTATCTCGAAAAAAGACATCACTACTCAAAACTGAATCGAATTAATTAGAATAAGCATGACTCCCATAGAAAGCATCTTACTTTTTCAACCACTCGGCTGTTAGGAGTGTGCACTAGAGTTAATCATAGAGATGATTATATTGCACTGTATTAATGATATATTATGTGTTCATTGAATATTCATTAAAGGCAACTTGTATCGATTGACAATTATGTAAATTGTTTGTGAAACTGTAAAACCCTTTTACTTGTATGGTTATTCTAAAGTTGTTCTTGATTGGAGTTCATGTGAGGACACACATGAATATTAGATTAGCACATATATTGGTTGATGACTATATTTCACAAGTTATGGACATAGAGATATCAAACTAATAATGTGGGCACATGTATGACATGGGGCTGGACTGACTCAACGTGAGATCTTGTAATTATACACATCATATACGTTATGTCCTTAGATATAAAATTGTCGTATGTACTCAAGATGTGAAATAACCTACTTAGAGACTATCAAATGCTACTCCATAACTGGGTAGTTATAAAGGTGATCTTCGGATTTGTCGAGAAACATGTTGTGAGACATAGTCAATCAAAATGGAATTTGTCCTCTCCACGTGAGAGTTGGACCACTCGAAAAGATTGGATCAAGAAATGCATGGCCGTGCTTGGGTTAAGTGTTAACCTATGAGCTAGAACAAATATTATGAGGTAAAGGGAATAATATGTATGTGGTTTTGTGGTGGTTCGTCTGATTTGATCTTTGTGTATGCATAGGAGTTGACACGCTTTGCTAGATGCCGCTATGAACTAATAGCCGAGTAGGAGTACTCGGACCATGTCTATGTGTACGTGAACACATAGGGTCACACGCTTAAGGGGCTAGAAGCCTAATTCAGATTGGATCTGAGCTAGACAAGGCTTAAGATTGCTAATGGGCCTCCAACTCAGGAGCCATTAGGGTTGCCTATAAATAAGAGGGTTGGACGCGGGCTAGGTTGATCCCACGCCATTTGGCAACCACCGCTGCCCATCTCACGCCCGCGCTTGTTGCTCCTCGTGGACCTAGCAGTCTGGAGGCGTGACGCTTCCTCCCTGTATGTGTGGATACCTCGGAGGTGCTGCATCTGTTGCACACGGATGAACCGCACGAGTGGGATGGACGAGTGGACGACCACGCAACTGCACGACACTACTGCGACGCGTACGACTACATCGAGTCGCTTTCACTGCACCTGCGCGTCTAGTGGTAATCCCGTAACTTGTAACTAGTAGGAGATCCTAGATTATGAGATCGAAATTTTTGTTTTTCGGCTAGCGTAGCATCCTCATAACCCTATAGTGGTATCAGAGGCATTACTCTTCATTATAGGTTCGGATGAGTGCAGATGAAGATATGCTTGTAGATGATTCTCTGATCATGGTTTATGATCTTGCTGTGTTGGTCTTATAACGATCTACTTGTACCAGTTAGAATTCCGCCTTCCGAGTTTAGTGATATATGTAAATCCAGTCACGACAAGTTGGAGATCAATTAGATTGATCAAATCGAACCTAGGTCAAGTGCCGAGCGCATATGATGTGTGACGGTGGTAGATTGGATTTACTGCTGGGTGCCAAATGCTGAGAAAAGTGTTGTTCGATAAAACAGACATAACTTTTGATGGGGACCTCGGATTGAGATGATCTTTAAACGAAAATCATAGAGAAAAATTTTTACATCTGAGGAAAAACATATACAAATCATTAATTTCTTTCCAAGGTCTCGTATGGGGCTGACCCTACCCGCTCCAACCTATATTGGCCCCTGTCCAATCCTGTTCTTCCCCTTTGATCTCAGCACGCGCAAGCGACGACCACGGCAACGTCGGCAGCCTATAGACCATTCAATTTCCTTCGACGAGCTCAAGGAGGGACTCAAGAAGGCACGGCTCCAAGCTCAAGGAGAGTGAGATGCCAAGATCAGGCCATCAGGGACCTGGCTCATGGACGCCGCTGACGTCGACAACAACAGCACCATCAACTATGACGAGTTCATCACCACCACCGTACACATGAGCAAGCTGGAGCGCGAGGACCAGCTACCTGCTCACGGCCTTAGTCTACTTCGATTAGGATGACAGCGGCTAGAGCTAGAGCAGGCGTGCAGTGAGCACAACATGGCGGTCGGTCTCAACGACATCATCAGATGTTAGATAATTAGGCAATTTTCATGTCATTTTAATTCCAAAATTAACATTATGACGATGACATATAAAAGTTTATTGATAGTTGAAAACATGATATCAAAGACATCCATAATTAAATGGAACATGATATCAAACAACATGTGAAGCATATAAATATTAAACTGAACATTAAACTCATGAAGACATGATCCATATAGTAAAACATCAAAGCATGACATATATATCAATATGATGACTAGCACTGAACTGCACATGAAACGACGAGATAGAACTACTGGAACATGAACGCAGTAGCATATGAAACGTATGAGCAGAACTGCAGCAACAGACAGACATGACATATAACTTAAAACTGAACCTGATACAGGATATATCACGAAACGATCTGACAGAGCATACGAGATGGATTCATAACAGTATGTGAAACAACGCGAAAACACTACTGCAACGAGCATGATCTGAAACACGAAAAACAGAGAGAAGATGAACAGTTCATACCCTCCGGTGTAGGAACTCGATCCCGATCCCGAACCTTGTCCTACTTCCTTCGTCATGGTGAAGATGTTGAAGACGATCCCGTGAGGAAGACGAACGGCGGCGTCCTCCCGTGCGTGAAGAAGATTAGCGGCGGCGGCGTCTTCCCTTGAAGATGAAGGAGACGACGACGATTGGCGGCGATGGATTGGGCAGTCGCGTAGACGCTCCCCAAAAACCTAATTGCCGATCCCCCGTGCAAGGTCTCGACCGGCAAGGGCTTCGGAGGCACTTGGATTGTTTGTCTGAGCGTCAAGTACCGAAGAGGAGGGAGCGTCTCTCTTATATCCTTGTGGTGGCGCCTGGAGGGAGGTGAAGAGCAAGGGTCTCGCGCAGGCAACTGAGGAGTCGGGCGACTGAAGAATTCAACTGAGTTGAAACTCCCGCGGTTAGTGAGTGCTAAAAATTTAACACGCACGCCACGCCCGCATGCCGCCCGCCTGCCTGCCTGCCCCACGCCCACGCCCGGCGGCGGCGCGGCTGCAAGTGGCACGCCTCGGTCCGTTCCTTTGCTTCTCAAATTAAGTGGAATAATTTCCACCATATAAGTTAAGGCAACGTCCCTTGGACTTCCAATCCGGTACAAATAATATTCTCCATAATTACACACCATAGAGTTAATTAATTTATTAAATCTAAAATAGGCCAAGCCCATAATAAATCCAACATCAGAGGTATCCCTTTCTTCTCCTTTGATTTCGGCACGTAGTTCTCGCCTTGCTTCTTCAATTGGTTATCAATGCTCCTCGTAACCAATACTCGGTGCCAGAAATGCTAGCGATTGATAACTTGGAAGAGTTCGCCGAGATGGGCCTAGGCAGTGTGGGCTGGGTAACTCTGACCCATAAGTCAAATGATATTAATTAAATTAATTAATGAAGTGGCTGCTTTGAGATCCATGCTAATTTTTGAAGGAGGAGTACATGAGCAGTTGCCTAGAGAAATTTGTAAGAATACATACATATTATTATTTTACTACAAGCTAATTTTACAACTTCTTACATATACTTATTATTACAAACATTACATATAAATAGTCAGGTGACATGGACCCTATTTACTTATATTTTATAGCTAGACTAGACATGGGGCATCATAACACACAAATTGTACATACAACACGTAGTGCAGGTGCTGATATCATAGCGTGATTTATTAGGAGAGAGTTGCTCTCGTCAGCGCGTCATATCTTGCATTGGTACAGGAGCCGTAGTCATCTTCTGCGCGTGCACTTCCCATCCTTCAAATTAAACATAAAAACAAAATCATTCAGAAGAAGGAAAAAAAAAAAATAACATTTTGGAAGTTACAAAATCCATCTTGAGGCTGTTTAATTAGATGAAAATTGTGAACTTGTGAGCCAGCAGGATAAGAATTCTTATGCGCTTGTCCAGCTAGAGTCCGTCTAGATACGAGGCTGTTTAATACAAGTGGTGGCAGGTCACCCCGATGTCCGGTTTTTTCGGATCGGCGATTGAGGCGATTCGAGGCGCGAGTTTTTTCCCCGACCTTAATCTAGATCGCCGCCTCCGGTGATCTAGATACGCTACGCCGCTGGTCGCCCGGCCACGGTGTCCACGCCCCGACGCCACCCTGCAGTGTGGCGCCGGCTTCCGCAAAACGTCGGTTAGCCGTTCCGGCGCCGCCGTCCAAATACTTCCCCTAGGGTTTGCCGCTTAGGTACCTTGGTCGGGTTTCGCGTCTTGTGGCTGTACTATCTACGTACAGTTCACCTAGTTGTGCCCTCCGTTTCTGATCGCATGGCGTCGGCAGGAGGTGGCTCTTCGGGGGAGGGGGATAAAACCCCAAACCCTAATGTGACAGACCTGCTGCGGCGTCTGAACCTCACGGAGGATGAGGAGGCCGTGGTGGAGTTCAGTGACGATGAGGAAGATGTCGAGCTAGCACCGGTGGAATGGGCGCTGGTGGGGAAAGTGTTGTCTCCAGCGCCTGTGCACGTGAATACGGTGCGCTCGGCGATGAAGCCTGCTTGGGGTAACCCGATTGGCCTCAAGGTCAGGACGATCGGGGAGAAGGAAGACAACCTATTCGTGGCTGAGTTTGGCAGTGCCGTCGATATGGAGAGGGCCCTGGCTGGATCACCATGGATGGTTGGAAGGCATGTGGTACTCCTGAAACATTATGATGAGAGGCTCAGCGCGTCTGAGATCACCTTTGACCGGATGGAGCTGTGGGCGCGAGTTCTTAACTTGCCACTAGGATGGATGAATCAGACGAGAGGCTCAAGGGCTATGAGTCTGATTGGAACAGTGGTTAAGATGGATGTGGACAAGGATGGGAAGGCGAGTGGTGCTTATCTGCGGGGTCGGGTGGCCATAGAAATTGACAAGCCTGTACGGCGGGGTGTGCTCCTTCGGATGAGTAAGACGGAGGAACCCCGCTGGTTCCAGGTGCAGTACGAAAGGCTACCCTACTACTGCTATGCATGTGGCCTGATTGGTCATTCAGAGGTGGAATGCCCAACGCCGGTGGAGCGTGGAGCAGATGGGAAGCTGCCATATGACGTGCATCTTAGGGCCCCAGATGACAGGCGTAGGCGAATGCAATCCTTCGCTGGGGCTGCAGCAGAGTCATTTGAGAGTGGATCCTCTTCGGCGTTCAGATCGCAGCGTCAACACAGCAAGTCAGGAGGGGCTCGTTCATCTAAAGGCGATGAGCACTCCCACAATTCTGCTGGAACGGTTGGTGATTCTGGGGATCAGGAAGTGCAGTCCCCGTTAAAACAGCCACCGAGGGCGGTCTCACCGGTGAAAGGGGGTTCAGGGAACGCTGCAACCAGGAAGCTTGATATGGATGTGGATAAGGGGGCGCAGCAGAGAAAACGAAAGTCTAAGATGGCTGTAAATACTGAACAGGCGCTGGACTTGAATATTCCACCAGGGGGAGCAAAGGAAATTGTACCAGTGGGAATGGTAAGTTCGAGAGTTAATCAGCTGGACACCAGCGGAGATAGTGCGGGTGGCAGCATGATTGAGACCTTGAAGAAACAAAGACGGGGCAACCCACAAAATGCGAGATCGGCGGCGGCTGCGGCTGCGGAAGGCAGCCCCCGCCGGGCACAATGAATCTCTTGAGCGTGAACTGCCGGGGCTGCGGGCGGCCCGAGGCAGTTCAAGAGCTCCTCCTTGTGGTGGAGGAGAAAAAGCCTGTGGTGCTGTTTCTGATGGAAACGAGAATGGGTGAAGAGCGAGCACGTGGTTTACAACGGAAGTTGGGGTTTCCTAACGCCATTATAGTTAAGTCAGAAGGGCTCAGTGGAGGCCTGATGATGCTGTGGCGTCGGGAGGTGGTGGTGGCTGAGCTGAGTAAATCAAAGTCGCACATTGATATTCTTCTGTCAAGCGACAGGTTGAGGATCTCGCAGTGGCGCCTAACTGGCTTCTACGGGGAACCGAGGAGAGAACGTCGGAAGGAGAGTTGGTACTTGATGAGATTTCTACGCGCGACAGTCTGCTTCTCCATGGTGTGCGTTGGAGATTTTAACGAGGTATTGTCGGCCGATGAACAGTTCGGGCAGAATGAACGAGAACAGTGGCAAATAGCGGCGTTTCAGGAGACTGTGAATGAATGCCGGCTATCTGATTTGGGATATCATGGTCTTCCGTTTACTTGGGACAACAGACAAGAGGGCACCCGAAATGTCAAGGTGCGGCTGGATCGCGCCCTGGGTGATCACAAATTCCTGGAGGCTTTGGGAGAATCGGAGGTCCATCACCTACCGCTAGCTGAATCCGACCATTGTGGCGTTCTAGTGGAGGTGCGGGAGAGACCGGTGGCGACTGGGGGACGGCGCCGAAGGAACTCGAAGCCGTTCAGGTATGAAAACATGTGGAAGAGTCATGGGGATTATATGGAGTTTATTAACCGCACTTGGGACCCTGGTTCAGGGCCTATTGATCTAGCTGCTGTGTCTTCTGCTCTTGTGTCGTTGCAAAATGGCCTGAAGAGCTGGGATAAGGAGGTGTTTGGCTCTGTTAAACAACAAGTGAAAACGCTGAGAGCAGAGTTGGAACGGGAAAGGAGTGGCACGCTGTACCGTGGGCCTACAGACAATGAGCGGAGCATCATGTCAAAACTGGCTATTGTACTGGCCAGAGAGGAAACAATGGAGCGTCAGAGGTCACGGGTTGCCTGGTTGAGGGAGGGTGACCGCAACACTGAATTTTTCCAATCGAAAGCACGTGCCAGAAATCGTACAAATAGAATTTCGGTTCTACATGATGAAGCTGGGAATCTGGTCACTGATCAAGAGGACCTTGAACGGCTGGCAACTCAATTCTATCAGAATTTATTTGCAGCACAGGACCATCTCCAGCCGGAGCTTATCTGTCGACATGTGCCACGCAAGGTTACCCCAGCTATGTGTGACATGCTTGAAGCACCGTTCACTGAGTTGGAGGTGGAAGCGGCTCTCTTTCAGATGGCGCCCAATAAGGCTCCTGGTGTGGATGGGTTTAATGCTGGCTTTTTTCAGACGCATTGGCAGCTGCTCAAGCCGTGTGTCACTACAGGCGTGCTGAGTTTCCTAAATGGTGGTGATCTCCTGCCAGAAGTGAACAAGACGCTGCTGGTACTTATACCAAAAATCAGTAACCCGCAGGACTTGTCACAGTATAGGCCTATTTCCCTATGCAACGTACTGTACAAGTTGTGTTCTAAGACGATGGCAAACCGCTTACGGCAAATTCTCGATGATATTATCTCTGAAGAACAAAGCGCTTTTGTTCCGGGGCGGCTGATAACGGATAATGTATTAATCGCTTATGAATGCATCCACTACCTGCGAAATAAGAAGGGGAAGACAGGGGGGTGTGCAGTTAAGTTGGATATGGCGAAAGCATATGACCGGGTGGAGTGGGATTATCTCAATGCCATTATGCAAGCTCTGGGATTCCCGGCTTCTTGGTGCTCGCTAGTTATGAAGTGTGTTTCATCAGTCTCATTCTCGGTCAGAGTGAATGGATGTTTCTCTGAAAGCTTCAAACCGACGAGGGGGATCAGGCAGGGCGACCCAATATCCCCTTACCTGTTTCTGTTATGTTCTGAAGGCCTGTCCTGCATGCTGAAAAGCATTGGCCCTATGTATGTGTCAAGAGGAGTCCGAGTAAGTAGGAGTGCACCGTGGATTTCACATCTCCTATTCGCAGATGATTGTCTGATTTTTACCCAAGCTTCTAAGAAGGGAGCCGATCGGATTGCTGCCATCCTGGAAGACTATAACAAAGGATCGGGACAGCTCGTTAATAAGCAGAAGTCAGCAGTGTTTTTTAGTCCCAATTGTCAGCAAGACAGTAAGGAAGAAGTGCACACCAGCCTTCAAATTCCGAATGAAGCACTTGGTGAACGATATTTGGGATTGCCCACAGCAGCAGAGCGTGGGGCTGCGGATGCCTTCAACTACGTTCCTGCCAGAGTTAGAGGTTTTGTGGGTGGCTGGGCTGAGAAGAACTTGAGCTGTGCGGCGAGAGAGGTTTTGCTGAAAGCCAATGCACAGTCGGTGCCAACTTATGCGATGTCATGCTTCAAGCTTTCACCTGTGGTTTTTAAAAAGCTCACATTGGTTGTTTCCAATTATTGGTGGGGCAGCTCGCTAGATAACCATAAAATCCACTGGTTACGATGGGAAAAGTTGACGCGGCCTAAATGTCAAGGGGGTATTGGTTTCAGAGACTTTGCCCTTTTCAATCAGGCTATGCTGGGGAAACAGGGATGGAGACTGATGGTTAGGCCGGACTCGCTTTGTGCTAAGGTCCTGAAGGGGAAGTATTTTCCAAATAATGACTTTCTCTCTGCGACCAGGAAGAAGAAGTCCTCGGCGACCTGGAGGTCGATCTTGCATGGGAGAGATGTGCTGGTGAGGGGCCTTATCAAGCGTCCCGGGGGAGGTGGACATGTGGCAGGATAACTGGATTCCTGGGCTCAGCACGTTTAAACCGCTGGTGAGACCGCAAACGGCCACTGCCCAGTTGGTGCGTGATCTGTTCATTCCTGGAACACGGGTCTGGGACGAACGAATAGTGCGTAAATCTCTTATGGCCTTGGAGGCAGCAGAAGTTTTGAAAATCAAACCAGGAACAAGCCTGCAGTCTGATGTGGTGGCTTGGGCGCTGGAGAAGAATGGATGCTACTCAGTTCGCTCAGCATACAGGTTACTGAAGGAGGACCAAACAGCGAATGCAATGGCCAAATCAGGTGAAACTGGGGCGTCTGCAGATGACAGTTTTTGGAGAGCTGTGTGGAAATTGAATGTGCCTCCAAAAGTCCGGGTCTTCTGGTGGAGGGTCTTACACAACTCTCTGCCATCGAAGGTAGAACTGAAACGAAGGCATGTGGCGAAGGAGAGCTTCTGCGAGGTATGTGGTGACCCGGATGAATCGCTGTTTCATGTGATCTCCCTCTGTCCGGTGGCAAGGAGCTTTTGGAGCGAGGTGAAGAAGATTACAGGTTTCTCAATGCCAAACCTGCATCCAGTCTCCTGGGCAACAGATGTTCTACTACCGTCTACATGTACTCCTGCGGCTGCTGCCTTGGTGGTATGCGGAGCATGGGTCCTATGGACGGGCCAAAACGGCAGGCGACATGGAAGGAAGGTATGGGAGCCGGGGGCGGCAGCACGCTATATCTCATCAATGCTGGAGGAGCTAGCGACGCTGAAATCTCCGGCCACTTCTAAGCCGCCTAGAGCAAGGACACCATGGAAGAAGCCAGATGATGGGTGGACAAAGGTCAATACGGATGCTGCTTTCCACCCCGCGATGAATACTGGTAGCACTGGGGTGGTTATCCGTGATTGTCAGGGTGAGGTTCAGGCAGCTGGAGCTCGCTGGTTTGAGGATGTAGCTGATGCATTGACACCCGAGGCACTTGCAGCCAAGGAGGGGCTGGAGTTGGCAGCGGAACTTGGCCATGACAGGGTTATCCTAGAAACTGACTGCCGAGTCCTGAAGAATATGTTGGAGGACAGTTCTAGCCCGCGATCATCAATTGGCGGGATCTGTTCAGATATCATAGAGCTGAGCAGGAGTTTTAGCGAGTTTAGAATTGAATGGGTCTGTAGAGAAACTAACTCGGTGGCCCATTGCTGCGCAAAAACAGTGACGGCCATGGAGCGTTTCAAGGTGTGGCTGGACTATATCCCAAAGTGGTTGTCGGGAATAGCAGCTGCTGATTGTACTCCTGATGATGATTAATGAAAGCTCCGTGATACTCAAAAAAAAAAAAAAAGCTAGAGTCCGTCTCCGAAGTTGTTTCGATTCCTTTGGTCCGTCATCCTCGTATCTTGGCTTCTTTGGTAAGGAAAAAGAAACAACCACGACCGCGGCTTCCAAAGGAATTCCACTACTGTGCCACCAGCTCTAATGGGAGTCATCCTCCAAGAGACTTTTACAAGTGGACTGCGGCTTGTTTCACTGCTCTCCAGCACTTGTGCAGTGCCGCCTGACGGGTTTGCTAGTCCCGGTCGCCAACCCAAATTCACGTGTACACTTGATTCCTTTTTGTTTGCTTTCGTTTTCGTTTTTGGCAAGCCGTAGCTTGATTTTTTCTTCTACAATCTTTCATATAATAATTATTTGATACAAATGTTGTGCTCATACTTTCTATGTATCTTGTCAAAATTAACCAACTTTGACGGGCACAAATCTCACAATAACTCTTTTTTTGACTTGATATACAAGAACAACGTTTAAAAAGAGACGGATGGACGTCTACCTTATCAAAAGAACGTCTACGTATCAAAACCACCATCGGTAAAAAGATATTTTTGTTGATGGAACTACTTATATTATACTCTCTCTCTCTTCTAAATTATAAATCGCTTTAACTTTTTTGGTTTATTCATTTTGCTATGTTAGACATATTATTATATCTAAATATATATGGATCTATCAAAAAAGTCAAAACGACTTATAATTTAAAATAGAGGAAGTATATAATAATTAGAAAAAATACCGTGGACAAATAACCCTATAGGACAAGGTAGGAGTTGACAAGTTTGTCGAGAGAATATATCTGAGTGGAGATAGTACGATTGTCACGCGCACGATGGAACTAAAGCAGAAGCAGGAGAGGAGATACTATATATAAAGCTCGTGCGATCTTTGCTGCCGGGCCGGCCAGCCGTCGACGTTGGCCCGGCCGTCGGCGTCGGCGTCGGCCGCCCTTATTCCCCGTCCCATCGCCACCACTAACCACTCATCACTGTCTCCTAGTGCTTCTTGCCTCCTCTCTGATCTGGAGTGACCGCAGGATACCTCAATTATTTATATTTCTGTTGCTCATAGCCTCTTGTAGAAAAAGTGACATTCTCGTTCCAGGAAGTTAAAAGATTTTTAATTTTTACCAAATATATAAGAAAATAATAATATTTATAATATATAATCAATATCATTTGATACCCTATTAAAATGGAGAAATTCTCCTAGTATTTTTAAGTAGTAATAAAACATTATCAATAGTTATAGCATATGAAAATCTCGCTCTAGAAGGTATTTGGTAGTGAAAGTTTATACTAAATTTTCAATGCTAAAACACTATAAGAAGCTCATATCTCACCATGAGAATTATAAAATTCTAGTTGTGATAGATTGTTGAATTATTTTCATAAAAAACTTATTTAGAGATATAAATATTGCTAATATTTTCTTAAATTTTAGTTAAATTTAAAAAATTTAACCATCATTAGTCCTATAACGACTTATTTTAAGGGATGGAGCAGTATGTAACAACTAACAAGCAATAGCAATCATGTGGCGACAAATATAAGTGCAATCATGCATGTATCTAAATGTCATTTAACATTATATTATGTTATACCCCCCTTCGTTATAATAAAATACTATCTTTGACCAAATTTGTATAAAATTATATTAAAATATATAACATCAAACCAAATACACTATCAAGATATATATCATATTGTATCTATCGAATTAGGTTTGATCTTGTAGATGTTTATGTATTTTTCTATAAACATAATCAAAACTAGAGAGGTTTATTAACCTTGAACAAAGTTTGCAGGGAGCTAATTATAATATATAACACATTATATTCATTGTGACTTCTAAAAGATTATACTCGAATATAACGCATTACAAGTGCCCATGCTCGGAATAGCAAAGTTTGTTGTGAAAAAACCATAATTCCATGAGAAAATTTTAACCAATTTAATCTATCGGTACACGAATAATTTAAGTGTTTTTTTAAGTTGTCTTGAGATTTTTGGAATGCATTATATTATAGAATGGAGAGAGTTCTCTTTTATTTAAATGTCACATCTATCCCCAGTCAGATGATTCAGCATGATATGTATGGTAATGGTACGCACGTTCCTACGACGATGCATATATGTGGGGGGGTTTTGGGGGATTTCTTATACGGCATCGGAACACACATCATCGTCCCAATTGACCTCTATCTGCCGTGACCACTACCACACTAGCTACTCAACTAGGACTGAGATCCTCTAACCTCCAACGTAATAAATGGAGCAAAGCTACAGAGAAAGCTTAGCTACACGTCGTCTGTCGTCTCTGCCTCATTCGTGGATTCGCGAACGGATAGACTAGGCTGATCGCTACTGTAGTTTAATTAATGAATAGGGAAAAAGGCATAAGCCTAGCCTCAGTAGCAAGTTTTATTTTATTGTTTTTAAAACTGTTATGTCATATAAATTGAAATGAAATTCAGATTAAACTTTTACTGTAAATACAATGTTTTATTCCATAGTTTTATAGATATTTAATTCTATGACCCATAAAAAGTTGGTAATCGTGTTAAGAAAGTTTCATCCTTTATGACACTCATTTCTTCTCTCTTCATTAAAACACTGCTATGTTATAGAAAACGCATATGTGGTATCCTATTTAATGCAAATGAAACTCATACTCTTATAATCATAAGTAGTTAATAAAGCACGTATATGTAATAGCAGCCATAGAACAAGAACAATATATGATAGCCCCTCCATTGTAAATTGTAAGTTGTTTTGTTTTTTCAAGCTGCACAGTTTTTATTATGTAACTAGACATAATATATATTTAGATATAGAAAAAATTGTGTATTTAAAAAAAAATGACTTACAATTTGGCTTTTTAGGGAATACCGTTGTATACGTTGCCTCGTAGCCTCCAAAGAACTCTTGTATTAATATTTTGTGATTTGAGTACAAGAAAAACAAAACACATATATCCCAATCATGTTTTAATATAAATGGTGTGCAAAGTATTATTTTTTTATCTTAGTTCAATCTCAATACCATTGTATACATTGCCTCGCAGCCTCCAAAGAACTCTTGTATTAATATTTTGTGATTTGTGTACAGAAAAGAAGAAAACACATCTATCGTCCCAACCATGTTTTAATACAAATGGTGTGCAAAGTATCATTTGTTATATTAGGTCAATCTCATTGGTAATTTCATCTGCATTTAGTAGCGTGCCACATATATATGTAGTTTTTTTATGACATGGCAACATTTTTTTTAAAGAGAGATAAATAAATGAGTTTTATCTAGACATAACTCAATTGGCTCAGTTTCTAACTCTCGATGGGTCATAGAATTAAATGTTATGAAGAGTCTATCAAAAAATAAAATTATATATTAAGAGTGTAGTTGTTTCATTCAAATTTTGTTGGATTCTAGCTGATGTGGTAGTTGAAACAACGTCATAAACTGTTGCACCAAGAAAGTCTAATAGTTGTTTCACCCACCACTGCCAAAATGGTGTTCTCCTAATGCATTAAGTGGTAATAAGAACACTAGCGGACCCTAACACATAGGAATTCTCACTATGGGGTATTTGATAGGAAAATATTCATACTAAATGCTATGGGGTATTTGATAGGAAAATGTTCATACTAAATCTTGAATGCTAAACACTAGTAGAAGAATCATCCCACATCACAAGGAGAAGTTACAAATTCTGGTTGTGCATTCGGAGGGCCATCTCGTAGTCGCAGCCTCATCATGAGACTTTTAGTTACTCTGTCCATAAAAACAAGAGTTCTAACTATGATTATGCAACTGAAAGTAACTTAAGTTTGACAAGTTTATAGTGAATAGTTTCAATATTTATATCCCCACCTTGGTGTATTATGAAAATGTATTTTACAATCAATTTAAATGTACTTATTTTGTATCATGTATGTTAGTAATTTTTTATATAGCTTTGGTCAAATTTCAAATCATTTGACTCCTCCAAAATTGATTATAATACGAAACTATGCACTATAGATACTCTTTTACCTACCAATTTATCATTGAGGCCGATCCAAACACCAAAATTAAGGGCCATGCATGTATTGTTAGCATTGTCATATAGGAGGAGTGTGCATGTGTGAAAGGCACTCTGATCCACAGATGGCTGATGAAACAAGGAGGGCCCTACTGCTTGCTCACCATCGGCAGGGTCGACGCCTCGGTTCTTGAGCTCTCGGTACATCTGGGAGAGCGCGCATGGCCCGCACCAGAAGTGGACGCAGCCATCGCCGCAGGGCTCCGGCGGCAGGCCGTACGCCGCCCGGAGCTTACGACGGTAGGTGCAGGCGTAGAGGCAGTGGCACGGGGCCAGGTACACCCCGGCGTGCAGCAGCAAGCAGTAGATCAAGCCGGCCAGACCACATGCTGAAGTGATGATGATGATGATGCACACAACAACACAGACAGCAGCCCCTTGTTAATTAACAACTTCTTCGTTTCACTTCAGATTGTATAGCTGTTGCAAGCAAATCAAAACTTACATGTGACGCCCTTGTCTAAGACCTCTGCCACCTGTCCGAACGGGATACACGGGCAGCAGAACGACAGGCAACCTGCAGCACCAAGAATAATCGATTACTGCAAGTTGGACTAAAATTCCACAAGAATTTACATATTATATTCCACGAGAATTTACATATTATATTGATGTATAATTAATTACTGCAAGTTGGACTAAAATTCCACAAGAATAATCGATTTGTGTTAAACAAGGTTTCACTTGTTTCCCGAATAACAATGACTCACAGCTCTTGCAGTCGCTGAAGCAGCCACAGAGGCCGGTGGTCCAGGCCCCGGGCGGCGGTGGATACCCGCTCATTTTCTAGAGGATCGATCCGAGGTTATACTAAGGTGCGAGTGCACCAGCTTGGCAAGTAACCATATTTATAGATGCGGTCTAGAAAGGCCAGGGGCAATGCTATCTGTTCTACCAATCAGACTAAGAATTAGAGCGTGTTTGAGACTGCTCCGCTCCACGATTCTCAACTCCGCTCCATGTTTTTCAACCAAACGGTTTCAGCTTCATACACGCAGCTCTAAAAAAAAGAGTGGAGTTGTGAGAGCACCTAAAAAGGTACTCCACGAACTACAGGTTTTTGTAAAGCTGCTCCATAGTGGAGTTTATAGAGCAGAGTTTGTGGAGTAGTCCCAAACACCCCCTGAATTCCGTTATATGCAAAAATAAAATAAAATAAACGGACATCTTTTATATTATTACTAGCAAATATGCCCGTGCGTTGTAATGGAAGAAATAAAAAGCTATCAGCCATTAAATAGAAGATAAGGATAAAAATGTTATATATATTTCTGTTTTACCCTTTTATGAATATTTATTTATTGTATGATGACCATGACTTACGTAATATAAGTTAAAGGCAATATTTTGATAATATTCTATTAAATTTGTAACGAACTAAAATACTTTCTCCATCCTAAATTGTATGAAGTTCTCATTTTTCTAAATATACATAGTTTTTAAAACAAATATTTTCATAGCATTATCGTAAATTTTTATAATTGTCTCTATAATTTTAGTTAAACTTAAGTTAGAATTACTTATAATTTGAAACCAAGAGAGCACTAAAGAAGTCAAAGTCACATTTGTCTTGCAGGCAAAAAAAAAAAAAGGGAATATGAAAAAAAACAGTGAACTGCTACGCAGAATCACATACAATATATATAATATATAATATAATAATAATAATATAATAATAATAAAATGAAAGCAGCGGACGTACTGCTCCTATTTGGACTTGTAGACTGTAATTAACAATGTGTGTATGTCTGTTCCCTTTTAAGTTCGAGACATGGTTGTCCTAGGTGCAGTGGGCACGGCAACAATCGGACAACATAACACCTGGACAGTAGCATGAGGGAAAAAAAAACGTGATGGCTATTTACATGTACAACAACGGAGAGATAAAAAGAATTGAGATCGATCACAGAGAAAAAAAAAAAAATGAACGAAAACTAATTAAAATATGTGCAGTGCGAAGTTTCTAAAACAAACAAAAAAAAAATACGATCCAATCGAACATCTTGTATTTGGAATAGTAAATAGTATTCCTAGTCATACTCCGATTATTTCAGGATGTACTCCTATTTGGACAATTTGTATTTAGAATAGTATAAATAGTATTCCTAGTCATATTCCGATTATTTCACCGATGTCATACATATATGTCATATATATAGCTAGACATGAAGAGAGACAACTCCATATATATCCACAAAGTTAGTTAGGGGACGATGGACGAAAAAAATGGATGGATAAAAAAAAAGACTGAAATTTTGCCTCTTTATTATTATTACTAGGAAATGTGTCCGTGCGTTGCTACGGATGAACGAATGCATGTTTTAATTTTTATTTTTTTATCTCACTCTGTCGTTGTATTCAATTTGAAAAGATAATTTTTACTCTTTATTAGATATTATTTTTTTATTAAATATGTTGCGAGTTTAGTGATTACAATAAAACCAGTCTACATGATGACGTCGCTCAAAATTGCCGGAATATAGAGCTTATCAGGTGACGTGTTATTGATCTGTAAGGAGAGTCGTTTTTTTTTAAAAAAAAGACTTGAATGAATATCTATAGTGTGTGTCGATCCATTGAAAATTGATGAGATTTTTTCAGAATATTATTACAATTGTGGATGTTGTTGTTTTGGCGGATGTTGTTGTTTTGGCCGTTGTTTTATCAGATCCTTGTTTAAAGATGATGCTTGTGCTGATGACATGTTTTTATATCGACACAATTTATACTGGAGGAGAATAATTAATATATTCCTTTTTTGTCGATATATAATATAGGCTCTCGATCAATAAGTGCATGAGTTTACCTTGGGTCTAATGGGAGCCAGTTTTGGCTTTGATTTTATACTATCCCTGGGCCTCTTCGCCACCATGGTAGTGCGCGGCTACCTCAAGGGCACCGACATGTTCAAGCACCCGGGCAAGCTGTTGGCGTGGCGGAGCTAGAGCGTCGTCGTTGCAACATGTTGTGCCGCTTTTGCGTCGTCACCGCGCTCTTGACTAACGACACCTGCTGTGTTGTGCTCACCAAGTTCGTGCTGGAGCTCACCGCCGAGCGCAACCTCCCCGCCAAGTCCTTCCTACTCACGCCTGCAGCCAACGCCAACATTGACTCCAGCGGCATGCCCATCGCCAACCCACAGAACCTGGTCATGCATGGCCTTGAACAGCAAGATCACCTTCCTCCAATTATTCTTTGGCATCCTGCCGCCGTGCCCGTCAGGATAGGGTCAACACGATCATTCTGCTCTGCCTCAAGGAGTTGAGGGCACCGCCTGCAGTCATGAGATATGATGCACGCTCTCTCTCGCTCGATTATTTTACCAACACAACTCCATTGGATTTGAGTTTGCATTGTACTGGAATTGGAATTGGTATATCCGCCTCGCTCCGGTCCAACACATGCCAAACATATCTAACTTACATGTCATGAGTCCTGATAAGATACTGAGTACGTGATAGGTACAGACAGTTTTTTTTCCTTTGCCTCTGTCGCTTTATTCGGTTTCGTATTCCGCTTTCCTTTTCCGTTTTTTGTTTGCATCTTTTGTTTTAGTTTCCCATTCCCTCTCGTGAGGATTATAGAAGTTTTTGGTTCTGGCTACAAAATTCCATCAGAGCATGTAATTGGTTTTGAACTTAGATATCGTTTAACACTTTATAGTATATAAGCTAATTTCTACTTGTATCTTTTACTATTTACTTTAGGACTCTTATAAGTTCAAGTTACGTATAGGAACCAATCCGTTTTAGAACCTGACTCCATATCTTGCTAGACACGAGCCTCATATAAGCGCGATATCTAGTAGTTAGAGTGAGACATGCCAAAAATGGATGGACGAAAATAAATGGGCTAAAATTTTAGTGTTTTATTATTAGGTAGAGATTATTAGGTAATAGATATATATGCTGAGAGACTCCATCGAATTTAATTTTCTATATGATGTCATTTTATCTCTCTTTCTTCCAAATTAAAAGTTGTTTTAGCTTTGTCACAAATCAAACTTAATTATCTCGAGTTTTGACCAGATTTTATAAAAAAAATTGCACAGACATCCACATGAAACTAGATTTATTATATACATTGTTGAAAATGATTTGATAGTGTATTTATTTGATACTATACATATCTCATGGAAATTGACAATGGGTTGAGATCCACACTAAACCTAGACCAATCAAAGGTATGCATGTGCGGAAGCCAAATCCAAACTAGTTTAGACCGTGACCTCAGTCACTTATACCAAACCAATCCAATTGTATGCTCAACCTATTAATACATTTTCCAACTCACCAAGTCAGCAACACCTAAAACTATTATTTATATTTAGCCATAAGTAAAAGCAAAAACGACAGACAGAATAAAACTCATTGCAAACTTTATTATTCACTACCAAACCAGATTGGCCTATTTTAACTAGCCCCAAACCAAATTAGTCCAACGGTCTTTTCAGTCCTAAAATAATCCAAAAACAAAACCAGATAAAAAATGAGCTTAACCCAAACCATTGTTAGATTTGCTCACAGTTTTTCTATCCAACCCTACACATAGCATACGTAAAGTGTAATAAGCGACCAGTCGCGCTCCACCTCGAGCGCGCGACACCAGTCCGCAACGGGCCGGCCCAGCAGTGGTCGTCGTGTCCCCAGGCCCGAAGCACCGATCCCCATTCTGGGCATCCCCTTGTTCGTAAGGCACCACTACGCTCCGACCGAACCTCCTGAAGCCATGGGCGAGACGAGTGAGCAAGGGGCGGTTGGGGAAGATGTACTCCCATCTCACTACTAGTCGAAGAAGCTGGGCTGCTCTGTCGTTTTGCTCGGTCATGGTCGCCTCCCAGTCCCGCCACGCCGGCGCCCTCTTGTCGGTCCCTCCACCACTCTAGGACACGTTGCCGCAGTCCTGTCGCCGCCGTTGATCTGTTTTAGGTCTCCACCGCGATTGATCTGCTTTAGGGCGCCGCCTCAGCTCTCTGCTCCAGGCCACCACCGCTGGTCACCTGTCGAGGGTGCTGCATACTTATCTCTGCTGGGATTTTTTATATATTTTAATCCTTTTTTTAATTAATATTCCAAAAATAACCGCACCTAAAAAAATATCTGCACGACATAGCCCTTTTTGGTCGCGCCAACGTCCGCGGCGCGACCAAACAACGTCGTCGCGCCACATGCATTGGCGCGGCAAGATACGGCACTTCAGACGCCGTTTCCGACGTGGAAAAGCTTGTCGCGCCACATGCATTGGCACGACAATACTGTCTTGTCGCGCCAGGCGAAACGGCGCGACAAGACTGAATTTTCAAAAAATCATAACTCTTCAATACTATGTCGGATGGAGATGATTTTTATATGAAAATTGTAGCTCTTGACGAGATCTACAACTTTCTAGTTTTGAGTTTTTTCATTTGAAGCCGTTAAGATGCTCAGAAAAATTATATAAAGTTTCAGCACCAAAATAATCACGTATTAGCGCTTGATTTTCAAAAAATCATAACTCTTCAATACTACGTCGGATGGAGATGATTTTTATATGAAAATTGTAGCTCTCGATGAGATCTACAACTTTCTTGTTTGAGTTTTTCATTTGAAGCCGTTAAGATGCTCAAAAAATTATATAAAATTTCAGCACCAAAATAATCGCGTATTAGCGCTTGTCGCGTCATATAAATAATATCTTTTTTTAAAGATTTAAATGAAAATACTTTTTATACAAAAATTGTAGCTCTCAATGAGACCTACTACTTTGTAGTTTTGAGTTTTTATATTTGAGGTCGTTAAAAAGCTCGGGGAAATAATATGGCATATTCGTGTTGAAAACTTATATTATTTTCTTGAGTATTAACTTCGACTTCAACTCGATGGCATATCTGCTAGCGGCACCGCCTAGCAACAGGGCCGTCGGCACCGTCCTTCCCACGGATGCCGACGACGGCAGTACCACCCGCCTACGCAGCCTGCACTGCTCGCGCACCGTGGGGCGGCCAAGCGGCAAAGGCGAACCCGCTCTTCGTCGCCGCCGTCTACGACACCGCCAATGCCAAGATCTCCCATGTCGACCTCAAGCTCGTAGACGTGGTGACCGGGGCGACGGTCGCGGTGGCTGTGCAGGCAAGGCAATGGCCACTTCGGCGTGACCGGTGGCCTCCTGCCCTCGTTGGCACAGGGCGGCACGACCGCCGTCGGCGTGCTTCGACCCGGCCACGGGCGACATCACCGCATCCCGACGTGTGCGAGCGGCAACGAGGCGTCGTCGGCGTATGTGTTCGGGCACGTCCCCATGACGGGGGAGCACAAGATCCTCCGCGTTTACGCCGCCGCCCACGGTGTCTGGCATGGCGGGGCGCCGACCGAGCACAAGCAGTCCTACGAGATCCTCACCCTGGGCAGCGAGCAGCAGCGGTGGAGGCCGGCGCCAAGCCCTCCGGTGCACGTCTGAAAGGACCTAATTGGCCTAGAGGGGGGTGAATAGGCGTCTTTTCGATTCCTAAAATTCACAAACTCAAATTGCGGAAGTTAAATGCTAACCAGAAGTTCCGGTGGTTTGGAGTAGAAGTTCCGGTGCTAGACCGAGACTTCTATTACAAACCAACTAGAACTTCGGGTGTCCTAAAGCTAGGTAATCAGAGTAATGAGTTGTGATTTCAACTATACAAATTACCACACCCTTGGGAAGCACCTCTTGGAATGAGTTCTTCTTTCTACAATAAAATATGCAATAGATAGAACAAAGAACACAATAACAAGGGTAGTCGAAGCTACCACCACAACAAGCACGCGGGACACAAGATTTATCCCGAGGTTCGGCTTTCCCCACAAAGGAGTGCCTACGTCCTCGTTGTTGAGGTGGCCACTAAGGCCCGACCACTTAGGTCACCTCCCTCAAGCAACCACAAAGGAAAACTTGAGATATCCACTAAGATGAAGGGTAATACAAACGCTTCGGGGTGCCTTCACAAGTAAATCAACATGGGCAACCACGAAGAACGCCTAGCCGGCTAGGGTTCCAAGAACCCAAGAGTAATAAACACAAAACCAACCGGCAAGACGAGGAACCCAAGTGCTCAAGTCGAAGGTCGATGCTCCCGCTCTCAAATCTCACGTCCCTAGCTCAAACAATCGAAGATTGAAGCTTGGAAGCAAGGGGAGAGAAAGAGTGGGTGAGTCAAAGCTTGGGGGAGGATGTGTGAACAAGAAATCAATGTGATGCCCGGCGTAACGGTTAGAAACGGAGCTCAAAAGTATTTATACTTCGGCCTCCGAATGGCCTACCGGAAGTTCTCGTTGACCCCACCGAACTTCCGGTCCAACCAGATCCGACCGCTGGCGTAGATCGGGCGAGACTCGGGCTGACCGAACTTCCGATCACCGACCGAACTTCCTGGTCCGAGGCAGGTGCAAAGGCCGTCGCGTGCAAGAAAGCGCTTCCGGTCTCCAACCGGAGGCTCCGTCCGGGCGGAACTTCCGGTCGGGGACCGAACTTCCGCCCGAGCCAAAAGCCCAAATACCGTCGCGTGCGAGAGGACTTCCGGTCCCCGACCGGAACTTCCGGCCCCAAATGGACTTCCGCCGGGAGACCAGGACTTCCGGTCCATCCTGCGAAAACAACAAAACCTTCTACTTGCGAGTGTGAGCCGGTGTCTCTCAAGCTACTCTAAAACATCGACATGAGCACTTTTGTTCCCCATCTAGCTAGTTAATTTTGTATCCCTCTTGATAGTACGGCATATCCTACGACTCAAATCAAAATAGAAGGTGAGTGAATCACTTGAGCCGAATCGCCGTTTGTCCATAAAATTTAGGGTGCTATCATTCACCGAATTCTTTTCGTTTAAATACACCATTGGACTAACACCGTGGATATCACTTGATGAACATGTTAGTCGCTAATTTGATTGTCATTAATTATCCAAAACCCACACCGGGGCGAATGCACTAACAAACTCCCCTTTTTAGTAATTGATGACAACCAACTTAGGCTTATATATGATAGAAAGAATTTGTACTTTTGAATTCCAAAATTTAAGACAAGCTCCCCCTTGGTGTATGCATAGGATTTGAATTTCAACATCTTGAGTGAAATCAAGATGACATACACTAGAGAGGCTCCCCCTAAATTTTGCAATCCGTGGGGTGCCTAAGAGTGTGTGACAATAAAACCGTGATGCATATGACATGGTATATCACAAGAATAAAGTGAAAGAATATGAATAGTTATGGTAGAAAGAAAAGGACTTAACCAACATAACTATTCTAAAGACAACAATCACCAACACAATATCTCAAAAGAAGCATCACATGATGATAAAAATAAAGAGTTTTAACCTACAATCATCCACCCACCACACACAAATAGTTCAAGTTCTACCACATAGTTCACCACACGAGATAAGAGAGTTATTACAAACCAAAATTTTAACTACCCCTATTACATCATGATAATAAGCCTAACACTCCCCCTTTGGCATCAAATGCCAAAAAGGGGTAGGAAACTCCGAGAAAGCAAAAGGGGCAAAGCAACAAAGCACTACTCGTCGTCGAAGAAGCCATGGGTCGAAGAAGGGCCAGCCCACCATCTCCACCACCAAAAGCGTGGAGCACCGAAAGAGATGTCCTCGTGACTTCATCACCGCACCAAAGAAGTCCCGATAGGAGGCGCCCAGCTCGGTGTCCTCCATGGTGTAACCGGAGGGAAGCCCACCGCCATAAGAAGGATCAAAAGCGGTGAAGGAGGGGTCCTGCTGCCGCCTGCTCACCAAGATCAAACTCATGCCCCCATACATAGCATCATACTCAAAGATAGGGGTCCCGAAGTCTCGAAGTGGAGATGCAGGGAGTGAGATCGGCCTTCTCCTCTAGCGACGAAGACGCCGATCGGTCTTCTTCCGAGAGTGTAGTAGAAATAGGAGAAGAACCTCTCGAAGTGCATGGCGAGTAGCATCACCACGCCCACGGCCACGACCACGCCCACGACCACGGCTGCTCTCACCACCACCTGTAGCACCACCGTAAGGATCCACAGGAGGAGCCTCCTCAGCCTCAGCACCACCTAAGTCCTCATCCTCAGGGATAGCACCACCTCCACTCTCCATAAGGGCCTTACCTTTGCCCGTAGGTGCCAGAATGTTCTTCACTTTCCAATCCTTATGAATGACATCATGATAGAAAGAGAATCCAACAACTTGCTCAATCACATGCATAAGATATGGCGCATAGGGCAAAGACGTGTGGATCGGTCGAGACATCCTCAATGTTCCTCCAAAGGAGATCGGTGACACTAAACCTCTTGTCAAGACCAAAGCACACAAGAATGGCGAGCAGCATGGTTTTGCAACTTAGTGGCATCTCCAATCTTGGGATCAATAGTGGCACGAATCAAGTTATTTAGCACATAGAAATATGGCTTCAAGTTGTGAGTGCTGCCATTTGCTTGAGCAGATTATGGTAAAGACCAAATTCAATGAAATCCGCACGACCAACACCTTTCACATAGTGATCATATAAGCTAGGAGCATTTCTATCCTCTCTAGTGAACCCAAGAAGACGAGAAAAACCGACGGTAATCACAACGGTAATGTAGAGTCTCTGTCATCCAGTGAAGTACCTTGTTTGTCTCATCAATGTATAGAGTGGCCCAAAACTGAAGAAGGATCTCACTGTTCCAGTTGTGCTTGAAGTTCATGAGACCCAAGATGTGCCACTCCTCTAGCTTCTCAATCAACTGATCAATGTCAGGGTGCTTGTGCTCTTTAAGTGACTTGAGAGTGGGAGCCTTGTGCTGCACAATAGATAGTATAGAGCCCGTTTCCCCCGCCTTGAAGCACACATAGTGATAATAATCACTATGAAACTGTGACCAAAAGCGCGGATCAATGCCTTCATACTTTGTCCACTTGAAAGGGTTCTCCTTGCGCATCCTCTTGACATCCCTTGCTTGCTTGCGGTAGTCGATAGGCCACTTGGGATTGACTCCGGAGGGAGTCACCGGCAAGCGAGGCTTGGGAGCAAAGCGAGAATGGTGAGGAAGGATCCGGTTCATGGTAGCTGCACCAATGGTGATAGGTGAGCGCCGAACAAATTCCGGAGCAATGGCACGACCCTCCACATCAATCTGACTAGCATTTCAGATCATTAACCGTCTCATGGTGAGCAAGAGGCGGACATGCACGAGTACGAGTGCGATCAGGGACACTGATAGGACCTTCATCATCAGACGAGACGACAGCCCGAGGTCCGCCACGGCATGCTGCACGACTGCCTCGAGGACGATCCTCCTCCCCATCACCCATACTCGGAGGACGAGACCGCTGCCGCCGCCCGACGAGCCGCCGCGACCCGACTGTGGTTGGCGCCGGGCGAGACATGCTGCACAACACAAGAACAGGACGAAAGGAAAGTCTTAGACATGACCATGGAATGCGACAAAAGAGTCGACAAGTGAACACACGGGGAGATGCTGCACAGAGCCAACCGGAACCTCCGGTCAGAGGACCGGAACTTCCGGTTGAGCCCTAATGTGACGTCACCCACGTGTTCCACAGAGATCGACCACGTGCATAGCATGATAAGCATTCCAACAGCATGTAGATACAAATAATCGCTAGCACGTGCGAGGAATCGACCCAAAACCAAGTACATTGGGAGATCGAAGGGAAATCCCGGTACCTTGTTCCTCGGAGAGGGAGAGAGTCAAATCCACACGTGCCAAGACTTCCCGGCGACCACCACCACCACCAATGCGATCTCCAAGGCAGGGGCAATCTCCTCACCAAAGAGATTTAGAAGGAAGTGGAGGAGGAGAGAGATCGGGGGTGGAGAAGAAGGGGCCGCCGCCGGTTGCTACAGTGCACGGGTGAAAGAAGGAAGAAGAAAAGCACCGTTTGACTTCTAAAGACCCGAGACCTAGCCTTTACCGCGGTCAAAACCGAACAGACCGGAAGTTCCGGTGGGGGACCGGAACTTCCGGTGGGACAAGCCGTCGCGCTCCAGGAAGGGGTTCCGGTCACCTGGCGGAGCCTCCTGGTCGTCCGAACTTCCCGGTCGAAAAAACCGAACTTCCTGTTGACCCGAAAAACACCACCGAAAGCTAACAAAGTGGTGAACTTCATGATATACTCGAACCAACTCATATATGTCCAGATTTCATTCAATCAATACATAGCCATGGACACATTTGAGTTGTTGAAAATAGATTTTGAAATTTGCACACAACTTTTCACAATCTTTTGACCAATTCTATATCAAACAAATATGCACAAGATATCAAGCCACGTTACGAGAATCAATGATATTTAGTTCACTCCTCAAAGCACAAAATCTTGACTCATCTAGGGGCTTTGTGAAGATATCGGCTAGTTGATAATCGGTGCTCACATGATGCAAAGCGATATCTCCTTTGGCTTCGTGGTCTCTCAGGAAGTGATGCCGGATGTCTATGTGCTTTGTACGAGAGTGGTTTACAGGTTATTTGCCAACTTAATGGCACTCTCATTGTCACACAAAAGGGGAATCTTGGTTAGCTCACATCCAAAGTCTTTCGGGTCCGCTTCATCCGAGTAGTTGGGCACAACAAGCGCCCGGCCGCCACATACTCGGCTTCAGCCGCTTGATAAGGCAACACTATTTTGCTTTTAGAACTCCAAGACACTAAAGACCTACCAATAAATTGGCAAGTCCCAGTGGTACTCTTTCGATCTACTTTGCAACCGGCGTAGTCCGAATCGGAGTACCCAAGCAAATCGAAAGTGGAGCCCTTAGGATACCACAAGCCAAGATTAGGAGTGTGTACTAAATACCGAAAAATTCTCTTAACAGCCACAAGATGACACTCTTTAGGATTGGCTTGAAATCTTGCACACATGCACACGCTAAGCATAATATCGGGCCTAGATGCACAAAGGTAAAGTAGGGATCCAATCATGGAGCGATATACCTTTTGATCTACGGCTTTGCTGCCTCCTCCAAGGTCGAGATGTCCGGTTGTCGGCATCGGTGTCTTGATGGGCTTGGCTTTGTCCATGTCAAACTTCTTCAACATGTCGGAGGTGTACTTGGTTTGACTTATGAACGTGCCTTCCTTGAGTTGCTTGATTTGAAATCCGAGGAAGTACGTCAACTCTCCCATCATAGACATTTCAAACCTTTGAGTCATGATCCTACTAAACTCCTCACAAAAAGCTACATTAGTACTACCAAATATAATGTCATCGACATATATTTGGCACACAAAAAATATCATTATTGACTTTGCGAGTAAATAAAGTAGGATCGGCCTTCCCAATCTCAAACCCTTGTTTGAGTAGGAAGTCCTTGAGACAATCATACCAAGCTCTAGGGGCTTGTTTCAACCCATAGAGCGCCTTGTCGAGCTTGTAGACGTAGTCGGGATGCTTGGGATCTTCAAAACCCGGTGGTTGCTCAACATATACTTCTTCGGATAGGGGGCCGTTGAGGAATGCACTCTTCACATCCATTTGATACAACTTGAAGTCATGATGAATCTGAAAGCTAGCAAGATCCGAATCGATTCTAGCCTTGCCACCGGTGCATATGTCTCCCCAAAATCCAATCCTTCCACTTGAGTGAATCCTTGAGCCACCAACCGTGCCTTGTTTCTTGTGACCACGCCATGCTCATCTTGTTTGTTGCGAAAAGACCCATTTGGTTCCAATCACATTTTGCTTGGGTCTTTCCACCAAGGACCGAGACTTCATTCCGAGTGAAGTTGTTCAACTCCTCTTGCATTGCCATTATCCAATCTTCATCTTCAAGTGCTTCTTCAACTTTCTTGGGCTCTATTGGGGACACGAAAGAGAAGTGCTCACAAAAAGGTTGCCAATCTTGATCTTGTAGTGACTCCTCTTTGAATACTCCCAAGAATGTTGTCAACGGGGTGATCCCGTTGAATAGTATGATGCACTCTTGGATGGGGTACTTGACTTTTTCTTTGGATTGGGCCATCATCATCACTATCATTGTCTTGGTGTATTGGAGAATCAATGATTTGATTATCTTGAATGTTTCCTTGGTTATCTTCTTCCACTTGTGTTGGATCTTGATTTGCATATGTTCTTGAGCCATGATCCCTTCTTGAAGTGGGTGTGTTGTCATGGGCATTGCTTGACCCATGATGTAAGCTAGGATCATGATTGATTTGCAGAGATTCATCATCATCTTCTTCAACGGGCTTTACCTCACCGGTTGCAAGCTTCTTTATCACTTGATGAGATGGTTCTTCTTTACCTACAATTTCAGCATTGACTTGCTCCTTTTTTGAGAGCCGTCGCTTTCATCAAAAGTCACGTCTACCGCAATTTCAATTTGACCAGAGGTCTTATTGAAAACACGGTATCCATGTTCGTTAGTACCATAACCAAGTAAGAACCCTTCATCAACCTTAGGTGCAAACTTAGAGCTTTTGGATTTCTTATTAAGTATGAAACATTTGCATCCAAAAACTCTAAAGTAATCCACCTTAGGTTTGTTACCGGTGAGTAGTTCGTAGGCGGTCTTCTTCCTTATCTTGTGAAGATATAGGCGGTTGATAGCATGACATGCCGTATTCACGGCCTCCGCCCAAAAGTCTTTCTCCGGGGTCTTGTACTCATCCAACATTGCTCTTGCGGCTTCAATGAGTGTTCGGTTCTTCCTCTCCACAACACCATTTTGTTGCGGAGTGTATGGAACCGAGAACTCATGCTTGATGCCTTCATCATCAAGGTATTCTTCAATGTTGGTGTTCCTAAACTCCGTCCCGTTGTCACTTCTCACTTTCTTGATCTTCACATCAAACTCATTTTGAGCTCTCCTTGCAAACTTCTTGAAGATCCCTTGGGTTTCACCTTTATCTCTCAAAAAGAATACCCAAGTGAAACGAGAATAATCATCAACAATTACAAAACCATATTTGTTACCTCCAATGCTTATGTAAGCATTGGGTCCGAATAAGTCCATGTGGAGCAGCTCAAGTGGTCTTGTAGTTGTCACTATGTTCTTGACGGGATGTTTAGCTCCAACTTGTTTCCCGGCTTGACATGCACTGCAAATCCTATCTTTCTCAAAAGAAACATTTGTTAGTCCAAGGATGTGTCCACCTCTTTGAAGGTCGGCCAAGTTCCTCATGCCAACATGAGCTAGTCGGCGATGCCATAACCAGCCCATGCTAGATTTTACCACTAAACAAGTCTCGGACCCCACTTTACTAGTTGCAAAATCAACTAGATAAAGCTTGCCCTTTAGTTGACCCGTAAAAGCAATAGAGGAATCCGCCCTCCTAGAGACTTCCACACCCTTATCCGTAAAGAGACAATTGTATCCCATCTCACAAAGTTGTGAGATGGACAACAAATTATATCCCAACGAATCCACAAGTAGAACATTAGAAATAGAATTATCATTTGAGATAGCAATTTTACCCAAACCAAGGATATCTCCTTTGCTATTGTCACCAAAGACAATCCTTTCACATGAAGTTTGATTTGGCTGAAAGGAGGTGAACATATTCTTCTCTCCCGTCATATGATTTGTGCATCCACTATCGAGCACCCAACTTGATCCACCTGAGGAATATTCCCCGCAAAACAAGTTCAAGCCTTTGTTTTAGGTCCCGAGATGGAACCTAGGGGGTTAGTCACAAAAGGCTTGGACACCCAAACACTCCTCAAGATTTGCCTCTTCTTGAGTGCACCCACATACTTCACCACAATCTTGTCATCCTTATCCCAACAACACATATAATCACAAATGTGGCTCCGTGAGATGGGCACTTGTTGCTTGGGCACCTCTACTTGCTTGTTCTTGTTGCTCTTCTTGTTGTTTGCTTGTGTGCTTGTAGGTGTGCTAGCATTGTTCACTTTGTTGATAAGATCAACAAGTGGCACACTCTTGTTGAACTTCACACAAGCTACCCCATTGACCATATTCCTCCCATTGGCCTTACCATCATACCTATTGTAGCCAATGCCATCCTTGATCATGGGGTGTCTTGATGCCTTGTACACATTTGCTTGTTGCTTTTCTTTGCACTTGCAACCAACTTTGACAATAGAGTTCAACCTTTGAATCTCCTTGTCTTTCTTCTCTAGCTCAACAAGGTTAGTTGCACAAGCATTTATATCAACATTAAAGCATCTTTCACAGCCCTTGCTAGTTGAAGCTTTAGTTTCTTTGGAGGTGGTAGAGGTGCTTCTCCAAAGAGTTTCATAGTTTAGATCAAGAGTATCATATTTCTCTTTTAAGCTTGCAAAGCTTTCTTGAGCCAAACTAAGATCATGTTTTAGAGGAGCTAAAGAGTCATTGAGTGAAGAGTGTTCCTTGGTCAAGCATTCATATGAATCCTTGACCATGGACAACTCCACGCTCAACTTCTCAACCTTTCCCTTTTCCATGGTGAGAGATGCCTGGGTCTTCTCCCTTTCCTCTAGGAGCAATTCCCCTTGCGACTCAATGCATGACTCACGCTCTTCTATGGTGTACATTAGCTTCAAGATTTTAGTTGCTACCTTTTTACCATATTTTTTAATGATTTTGCTAGCATAGTTCTCATCATTCTCATCATCACTATCACATTCACTAGATGTATGAGTAGGAGAGTTAGGAGGCACCTTATCTCCTTTTGCCATGAGACAAGTAGGAGTGTGATAGTCGTTGTCGGTGAGGTTGGCGAAGAGCGAAGGTGATGAAGAGATGTTGGTGAAGAGAGACGTCGATGAAGCATTGTCGGTGATAAGCGTTGAAGAAGAAGATGCCTCTTGTATAGCAATTGTAGCCACGCTTTTCTTCTCATTGCCATTGTCATCTTCACTATCATCATCCGATTGCCACTCTTGACCCATGTGTGCTTCACCTCTCTTCTTGTCCTTGTACTTCTTATCACCTTGCTTGTTGAATCTAGACCTCTTGCCTTTGTTTAGGCAATCCGCAACAAAATGATCAATGTCTCCACACTCATAGCAAAATCTCTTCTTGAAAGGCTTGCTTCCACCACTTCTTCTCATCTTGTCTTTCTTCATTCTAAAAAACTTCTTGAAGTTCCTTACTAGTAATGCTTGCTCATCATCAAGATCATCATCATTGCTGTTATCTTCATGCTCACAACGCCTCTTGTTACTATGGCTAGTGTCTTCATCTTGTGATGCCTTGAGAGCAATACTCTTTCTATGTCTCACTACTTCTTTGGCTTCATCATCTAGCACTTCATGATGCAATAACTTAGCAAGCATTTCTTGTGGTGTCATTGTGCTATAGTTATCCTTCTCCATAATGAAAGAAGCAAGCATGTTGTTCTTTTGTCTATACACTCTACAAATCTTCCTTGCTGCTGCATGGTCATCCCACCGTGTGTCTCCAAGTGCTCTAATTCTATTTACCAAGGTCATGAATCTATTGTACATTTCTTGAGTGGTCTCTCCTTCTAATGTGAAGAAGTTTTCAATCTTTCCTTGTAGAAGCTCAATATTTCCCACTCTAACACTCTTGTCTCCTTCAAATGACACTTTCAAGGTTTCCCAAATTTGCTTTGCACTAACCATTCCATTGACCTTGTTATTTTCTTCCGGAGATAGGCATTGTAAAATCAAGGTTGCCGCTGTTGCATTGAGTTGAAAGTCGGCGGCATCTTCGGGTGTCCACTCACTAGCATCTTGAGGAACATTCACACCAACTTCCACCACTTCCCAACATCTTGCGGCTATAAGATGCAACTTCATCCTATGAGCCCAATCAACATATCTCACACCATCAAATTGAGGTGGCTTGCCGGGGTTGACTATTGGCATGTTTGGATTATTTCCCTTGCTTGACGACCCATAGTCGTAGCTAGTTCTTGCATAAGCTTTTGGTGTCTTGTCACCACCATCATTTGTCGACTCCGCATTTGCCTTCTCTAGTGCTTCCTTCATCTTGTCGAGTTGCTCTTGCATCTTGTCCATTTGCTCCTTTTGTTGCACTTGGAGCTTCTCGGCGAGTTGAGCGGTGATTTGCTCTACTAGAGTCTTCATTGTGTCCGGATCCATCTTGGCCAAAGTTACTCCTCACGCGGTGAAGCGTCAATCCGAGGGACCAAAGCTCGTACCAATTGAAAGGACCTAATTGGCCTAGAGGGGGGGGTGAATAGGCGTCTTTTTTCGATTCCCCGAAATTCACAAACTCAAATTGCGGAAGTTAAATGCTAACCGGAAGTTCCGGTGGTTTGGAGTAGAAGTTCCGGTGCTAGACCGAGACTTCTATTACAAACCAACTAGAACTTCGGTGTCCTAAAGCTAGGTAATCGAGTAAATGAGTTGTGATTTCAACTATACAAATTACCACACCCTTGGGAAGCACCTCTTGGAATGAGTTCTTCTTTCTACAATAAAATATGCAATAGATAGAACAAAGAACACAATAACAAGGGTAGTCGAAGCTACCACCACAACAAGCACGCGGGACACAAGATTTATCCCGAGGTTCGGCTTTCCCCACAAAGGAGCACCTACGTCCTCGTTGTTGAGGTGGCCACTAAGGCCCGACCACTTAGGTCACCTCCCTCAAGCAACCACAAAGGAAAACTTGAGATATCCACTAAGATGAAGGGTAATACAAACGCTTCGGGGTGCCTTCACAAGTAAATCAACACGGGCAACCACGAAGAACGCCTAGCCGGCTAGGGTTCCAAGAACCCAAGAGTAATAAACACAAAACCAACCGGCAAGACGAGGAACCCAAGTGCTCAAGTCGAAGGTCGATGCTCCCGCTCTCAAATCTCACGTCCCTAGCTCAAACAATCGAAGATTGAAGCTTGGAAGCAAGGGGAGAGAAAGAGTGGGTGAGTCAAAGCTTGGGGGAGGATGTGTGAACAGTAAATCAATGTGATGCCTGGCGTAACGGTTAGAAACGGAGCTCAAAAGTATTTATACTTCGGCCTCCGAATGGCCTACCGGAAGTTCTGGTGGACCCCCACCGGAACTTCCGGTCCAACCAGATCTGACCGTTGGCAGAGATCGGGCGAGACTCGGGCTGACCGGAACTTCCGATCACTGACCGGAACTTCCGGTCAGGGCAGCTGGTGCAGGCGTCGCGTGCAAGAAAGCGCTTCCGGTCTCCAACCGGAGGCTCCGGTCCGGGCGGAACTTCCGGTCAGGGACCGGAACTTCCGCCAGCCAAAAAGCCCAGCCTACCGTCGCGTCGTCGAGAGAGGACTTCCGGTCCCAAATGGGACTTCCGCTGAGACCAGGACTTCCGGTCCATCCTGCAGAAACAACAAAAACCTTCTACTTGCGCGAGTGTGAGCCGGTGTCTCTCAAGCTACTCTAAAACATCGACATGAGCACTTTTGTTCCCCATCTAGCTAGTTAATTTTGTATCCCTCTTGATAGTACGGCATATCCTACGACTCAAATCAAAATAGAATGTGAGTGAATCACTTGAGCCGAATCGCCGTTTGTCCATAAAATTTAGGGTGCTATCATTCACCGAATTCTTTCGTTTAAATACACCATTGAACTAACACCTGTGGATATCACTTGATGAACATGTTAGTCGCTAATTTGATTGTCATTAATTATCCAAAACCCACACCGGGGGCGAATGCACTAACAACGCCGACACGTTGATCGCCCAAAGACAAGATATTATTTGTATGACGTGACAAGCGCCGATACGCGATTATTTTGGTGCTGAAACTTTATATAATATTTTTGAGCATCTTAACAGCTTCAAATGAAAAAACTCAAAATAAGAAAATTGTA
Source organism: Chrysopogon serrulatus (assembly GCA_015844335.1). Taxonomy (NCBI): domain Eukaryota; kingdom Viridiplantae; phylum Streptophyta; class Magnoliopsida; order Poales; family Poaceae; genus Chrysopogon; species Chrysopogon serrulatus. The sequence continues at coordinate 761 of JADLZL010000212.1, read as the reverse complement.
GATCTCGTCGAGAGCTACAATTTTCATATAAAAATCATCTCCATCCGACATTGTATTGAAGAGTTATGATTTTTTGAAAATCAAGCGCTAATACGCGATTATTTTGGTGCTGAAACTTTATATAATTTTTTGAGCATCTTAACGGCTTCAAATTAAAAAAAACTCAAAACTAGAAAGTTGTAGATCTCGTCGAGAGCTACAATTTTCATATAAAAATCATCTCCATCTGACGTAGTATTGAAGAGTTATGATTTTTTGAAAATTCAGTCTTGTCGCACCGCTCTCGCCGGGCGCGACAGGACAGTACTATCGCGCCAATGCATGTGGCGCGACAAGCTTTTCCACGTCGGAAACGGTGTCCAAAGTGCCGTATCTTGCCGCACCAATGCATGTGGCGCGACAACATTGTTTGGTCGCGCCACGGATGTTGGCGCGACCAAAAAGAGCTATGTCGTGCAAATATTTTTTTGGTGCGGTTATTTTTGGAATATTAATTAAAAAGGATTAAAATATATAAAAAATCCTCTCTGCTGCAGTTGCCACCGTCAGTCAGGGCCTGTGCAGTGCAGGTATGGCTTACAACCTCTTATACCTGTCTATTTCTTGTGACAATCAATCAGCTACTGGCTTGGCTTGTTCCCGTGTGGGGATTTAATAAATACTAAATCCGCGTGATTTGATTTCATTCAGAGATGGCTTGTTCTGACGTGTGTGTGACCGAGATACACATCTCTGTTTATTTCTTGTGACAATCAATCAGC